>RJWK010002646.1:0-39140 GCA_004363435.1 Platanista minor
TGTTAACCTTGTTCCCTGGTTCTTTGCCCACCACCTGGCCCCTGACATCACTTCTCTGTGCTCAGTCCTTCCTCCTTCAAGAATACTGCGTTCTCTGCAGGCTGGTGCTCAGTAATCGGTAGACAGGTGAAAGGCTGAGTTCAGCTGGGCATTGTCTCCCGCGGACCCAGGAGTGCCTACCCTGGTGATACCATAATCACATTTCCGAGAGCCAAGACTTTGGCTTTCACGTTCAGGATACAGCAGTCAAAGCACTGCTGGTGACACCAGAGAGCTGGCAGTGTTGTGGCGTGTCAGCATCTTAAACCAGACTCTCTGAATTTTGGACCCGAAGGAATTTAGAGAGACTAGTTGACTCTCTCATTTGATACATGAAGAAATTGAGACCCAGGTGTCATTAACAGTGAGTGGGCTGCAGCCCCTAGATGGTGTTGTGTGGGCCAAATTTACTGGCAAGTTTGGCCCTCTAGCCTGATGGCTCTGGATTCAGTCGTGCTTGGGCCAGTGGGAGACCAGCAATACACACACTTGATCTTATATTAGACGTATCATCTGTCGTTGGAAGTAAATGTTTGGTTCCACAGCTCATGGTTTATATTAATTTCTCTAGATACTCAGCCTGCTTCCCTAGGTCTCTCTCTCCTGTTTCTGTGTTCCACACCCACTGCCTTAGCCAAAGCGGATTCCTGGTTTTTGTGGCTTAGTCCCTTTGTTTCTGCACCTGGAAAAACACCCACTGGTCATTTCCAAGTGCCAAATTCCCACTGGCCCATGAAGACTCAACTTAGAACTGCCTTGACCGTGAAGGTTCTCCTAGATTGGCAGTTTTAAAGAATTCTTTAAAGCAGAGATCTCTTTTGTCACATAGAAATACTTATTGGGATCTGATATGTAGGCTACAACCAACTGTTTTGTTGAAGCCGGGTTTGGGACTCAGAATCCTGCACATCTAGCTCTGAGGATTTGCTGAGCACAGTGGGAATATCTTTGCCCTTGATGGTAGAACTCTCTCCAACTTTTGGGTGCCTGAAGCACTTGTCCTGCACCACTCTTGTGGCCTGTTATCACCTTGTACCTTGTCTTACAGGTATGTGGTACCTTTTCTACTGGAAGGTAAAGCTCTTTGCACAGTTTTGGTCGGGATCTCCCATGGTTTCTAGGGACGATTCTCAGGAGATACTGTTAATGAGTGAATTCACGTAACTTGCGTCTCTGTAGGTTAGAACGTGAAATCCAGCGCCTGAAGAAGAAGATATGTGAGGTCGATGGTGTTCACAACGGGCATCGTGGGACCCTGGAGGGAAAACCTGCTTCTTCCAGCTTGCCATCCAGTGCTGGAAAGTCTTACCTGGTCCCCCTGATGGATGCCAGGTACTGGGCATTAAACTGACGCCATGCCTATTTCTGATGTGATGTCATGACTCACAGTACCTTATGTTGGCCAGTTTGCATACGGAGGGCTCTATCAAAGGTGATAAGCAGTACTTGTCCCCATGACCTGCTTTGTCCTGATCAGCTGCTGCCTGGCCCGTGGTGGGGTGAGATGTCATTTAAAGGGCCCAAGACCTGAGACCTGACCAGCCAAATCTAAGGAATACTGGTGCAAGTAGTTTGTGTGAGAAGGTAGAATGAAAAGGTTCAGGGGAAACCAGTTCATCCAGAAAGAAGTGATACAAGGCTAGGTTGAGAGGAACAGAGTAGAGTTAATTGAATTGTACCAAGAAGGACCTTGTGCTGACAAATAATTTATAGAAGCCATTGATTACAAATAGATGAAGTCTGTCACAAAGACTGTACCAGTATATTCAGAATGATCACGAATAGCATAAATACAAATCTGATGTTACTATAGGAAAATGATTTTCAACTTGGGTGGCATCATGAATTGCCCTGTGGCTTAGAGCCCTCAGATAAATCAACCTCATCATTCTTTGCCTATAAGAAAATTGACTGTTTTTCTCAACCCCATCTACGTCATGGGGACATTTCAAATTGGGCAGTCCTGAGCCCTGGCTAGTGGGAGTTAGGTATTCAGATATCAAAATGTACTCAGAATGGCATGAGCCTCTGTGGTCCTTTAAATCTAGGTCTGCGTCTTCTGTGGTGCTCGTTAAAAATTTAAGGTCCAGGGAGATTTGTTTCTAAGTGGCCTTGGCTCAGATTCAGTTGCATATGATTTTCTTTACTGAAATACTGAAAGGTAAATACTGTATTTTATTACCCTAGCTCCATTCTTTGGGGCTGTTTCACCTGTAATGTTAATCTCTTTACCCAGCATATCAGAAAGTCATTTAGCCATGGTCAGTAGTACAGAAATGTGTGTAGGATTTTGCATGGGCTTAGAAAGATGCAACCAGATTTTTTATTTTTTAGTGTGCTAAGATGTAAACATGCAAAACACTTCATTTAAAATAATCCATCTAATTCATTGTCTGTAGAACTGGGGCAGGGAGCCTAGAACTGAGAAAGCCTTGCCTTTGGGCGGCCTGAGCCACTAGAAAGATTTTGATGGAACCCAAATTCTCTCTTTCCCTGGTTCCTCTGGGTGGATGGTCGTACTTCATACAGTTTCCCCTGTATCGTATTGGGTACCGGCTGCTTCCCCTGTATCGTGCGGGGTACCAGATATTCAGTTGACAACTGTTTCTGGCTTCAGCCATCTTGACCATTCGCCAGGCATTTTGGAAGGTCTAGAGACCTTTAAAATGTGGTATCTCATGGCCGGGTGCGGTGACAAGACAGAGCAGGAATGATTTGAGACATTGTTCCATCCAGTAGTGAAGGTCTGTGGAGAGTGCATCTACTTTTTGTTTTTCCTTTTAATCCTCTGAAATGACTTTGTGTTTTGTGAGAAATAAGGATCATCGTTTTCTGTGTGAGGAAACAGAGGCTCGGTGAATGAAGTGTTGGGTAGTGATGCCTTCTGAGACTGCAGAGTCGTCTGGAACCCGAGTCTGCGACTCTCCGCTGTCCTGCAGCAGGGGTTCCGCTCAGGACATAGGGAGGGATTTGGATGGGATCACTGAGAATCCCTTCTGTTCCCAAGATTCGGTTATTCGTCCAGGCCTCTCTTGTTTGGGGAAAACCCAGATAGTAAACACATGGCATTAGATTTCTTAGAAAGTTGACAAATGTTCCAGATCCTGAGTTGTGATTACATTTGGCATTTAGAACCAGAAGGTTCCCAGTCGCAAAGGGCATGGTAACGAAAAGATCTCAGAATGCCCTGTGTGGTTAGAAGCGGTCACGGACCCCCATCTCTTTTGCTTCCAGGATCAGTGCTTACATTGAAGAAGAAGTCCAGAGGCGCCTTCAGGATCTGCATCGTGTAGCTGGCGATGGCAGTGGTGCACCGGCCGAGACCGTGAAGGTGAGCAAAGGAGCGGGTGATCTGGTTATTCGTTTTCAAGATGACCTTTCAGTAAGGAGCTGGGTGTGGCGGGGTGGTCTTTTATGTACTGTTTCTCAGAAAACTGAGATGCGAAATGTTGTAGAAATATTAAATATTGCTCGGGTGGAGCTTAACAGTTTATAAATAGTATTAATTCAAGAGTAACTTTATTTAAAAATTTTGAACTTTTGGGGGAAATTCTTAAGTGAATATGAAGTTTCCTAAAGTGCTTTACTTTGTTTGATTTATAAAAATTCTACACGTAACACCTTTCTGTTTTCTCCAAAAATATAATCAATTTCCATAAGTATTTAAATTCACTCGATAAATTATCCCAAGTAGAAATATAATTTTGCCTTTGAGAAGATACATACTTGTGACAAGTTGATTTTTATCAAAATAAAGTAATTTCATTTCTACCCTGCAAATTAAGAAGTGTCTTAAGGAAATTTGCCTTTAATGTTGTTCTTCGACTTTTAAGATTAGGAATAAATGGTTCAGTTCCCTTACAGGCAGATGTATCGATAGGGTCCCGTTTACCTTGGGAAATATAAATTCTCCAGAAGGGTTGTCATTGTGGAATGACAAGTACATTTCCTTAGAATTTTGTTCTCATAAATATTTTAATCAAATCATTTTTTTCCTTTTTTATGAACATGCTATAATTTAATATAGAGGGCTTTTCTTTTCTTTTCAGGTTAATGAGAAACTTCACAATGGCACCATTCAACGTAAGCTAAAATATGAGGTAGGTAATGACTTTTCAGGTTGATAGGGTTGCCTTAAATTACAACATGCTTGTATGGTGAAATTTTCTTAATGTTTAGTGGCATAATTAGAATTTCAAGGTCCCAGTGAGATTAATGGCTAATAAGCAAGGCAAGCTATTATATGACTTAAAATTAAATGGAATCCTGCTGGTTGCAAACTGCTTTTTAAATTTATTTATTTATTTATTATTTATTTATTTATTGTTAGGTTTGTTTTGTGTGTTTTTTTTTTTTTTCGCAAACTGCTTTGACTTTGTTTGAATGGCATGTAGCTGTGGTGGAGGCCCTTTGCCCAGTTTTTTCATTCGTAGCAGTATCCTTTCCCTTGGTCTGCATTTAAAAGGCTGAATTATATAATCAGAATCAGATAGGGGGTTTGGAAATGAAACTGGGTACTTCTCGATGTTTTAGAAACCCTGTGTGTTTTATCGACCACATTGGCAACGGTGCAGAGGAAATACTCTTGGTTGGGTAGCTTATTTCTCTGGTGGGTTGTCAAACCACGGTTTCTTTGGGCATACGATTTGTAAGGCTTTACCTGTATTTTCCTCCGCTGAGGGACTTGTCCTTCCCATACGCTCCTAAATTAAAAAGCAAAGAAGCAAATCTACAAGGTGGTGGAAATCTTACATCACTGAGCAGAGCAGCGACGGAGGGGTGGGTGTCCCAATGGGGACTGGCCACCACCTTGTCCTCCATCCCAACCATCCAGGAATGACACTGTCTTCCTGTGGACGTCTGTTTCCTCAGCAGGTAGCCTTGTGAGGAGAAGGGCATTGCCTTTCATTTCTTTGTGTCCACGTGCCAGGTCTGTAGCAGGCTGCAGTGAACCTTTCATGGTGCTGGTTTGTAGATATCATTATGACATCTAAGCAGGGCAGTTATAATGAAGGATTCCAGTGAAACAAACCAAGAGGTCAGAGAAACGTGCATGAGCTTGGAATACTTGTCAGTTTCTGATTTGCATTAAGTCTGCCCCGATTACTCTTACTTGCCCATTGGAAAATTGCATCAAAGGTCTTAGGGTTTATTTTAGAGTAAATAAAATACTAGGCCGAGAAGTGGATACTGTGGATCAATCCCATACAACGTATTTCGATCAAAATAGCTGGCGATTTATAAGATATGAAATATGGAAATTGGTGCTTTGTGTGTGAATCAGGTCCTCTATTCTGAAATCATAAATCAGTCAATGGGAATGGCTTAGGCTTTCGATTGAGCCTCTGCCTTAATCCACACGATGAAACCAGTGCCCACAAGAATCTTCGTGTGGAAAAGAATCACAAAAGGTGCCATAGCCCCATTTCACCTGTTTTTGACAGAAGAGCTCTTTTGCCCCGTTGCTGTCCAAGGAAGTCACTGACACCCCTGGCCGAGAGGAGAGGAGGAAGGTGGACCAGAACCACCACTGGATCCGGCCCGCGACCCGGAGCATCTCAGGTCCCTCTGCCCCCTCTTCAGCGCCAGGTAGAGGGGCCCGCCAGCGGGGGTCTCAGCCCTCGGAGCCCGAGCCGTCGCACAGCAGCGATTGTACCAGGGGCGGCTCTCAACCAGAACACGTCGATCTAACTAAAATCTCTTTTCTTAGTGAAAGCAGCACCAGCGGTGAGGGACATTTTCAGGGTGAGTCAGAAAATTTCAGTGAACCGACGACCCCTGAAGGTGAACACAGCCCGGGGGTTAAGTCCGGCTGGACTAGGCTGCAACGCGCGTCCCAGGAAGTGTCCGTGCACAGCAGGAGCGAGCAGACCAGGCAGAGCCAACTCCTCTGCCTCCTCCTCTCTGAAAGAGTCTCAAGCCACAGCGTCCCACCCCCCCCCCGAGGGCTCCGGCCTCCGAGCTCTGCCGGGATCAGGAAGCCGGGGAGGAGGTGGTGGCCAAGGCAGTAAGCTCTCTGGGGTCACCCGTGAGTGTCAGGCCAGAGGGAAGCAGCAGGTTGGGATCTTTTTACCAGCGGGTCTCAGACCTTTACAGAGATACCAGTAGCCACCTGCTGCGGGCGGGCACGCGGGGAGCCTGTGGGACCCTGGGGGCTTGCCTCCCATGCGGCAGCATTCATCACGAGGCCGCCGCTTCTGAAACTCTTACCCCTGGACACGCTCTTGGAGGCACCCGGGGTGTCACCAGAAGCTCATTCTTTTCCCAAAGAAGCTCAGGTTGGCAGCAGCAGGGAAGGGTCAGGGGCTGTCGGGCGGGCAGGGAGCCTGGTGCCCTACAGAGCCCCGGGCCTGCCTGCTGGCCGCGCAGCTGCCGACTTTCCAGGCTCCTCGCCGGGCTCCGCCTTCTGCCTAGAGGTGGAAGGGGCCAGAACGGGCTCTGTGTTTAAGCAGATGCTCGTGCGATTCCCAGACCAAATGCTGAAGCTTCCAGAGTGCGCTTTGAAAGGCTTCCTTGAGCTGGTGGCCGGTTCCCTACCAGGACTTCGGGCGACACAAGTGAGGCCCAGCGTGTGTACTGGCTCGCTGTCCCCAGCTGTGTGGAGCCAGCCCCCGACCCGGCCCGCGTTTGAGCTGCTGCTCCGCTCAGCCCTGTGCGCGCTGCTTCTGAATCCCCCCAGCCTCCGTGGGCCTGCTCCGCTCTCTGCCCCTCTCTGGGCTACAGGAGGTTCAGATCGGCTTTGGTGGGCAGACTGTTTGACTCCTGGGCTCTGCAGAGAGTCTCCTGCTCGCCGCGCTTACCTACAGCAGACACCTCTGTCAGTAGATATGCCGGGACCTCCTGTGTGTCCTGACGTCCGAGGCCGGTGCCGCTGCCTGCACCAGCCATCCTCTGTTCCAGCAAGATCTGGTCCAGCTTTCTCTTGATTGGAAGGCGGAAATCCCTGATTTAGTTTTGGCGAATGGAGTTCAGTTGTCATCCAGGTTCCAGAATACCCTGGTAGACCTGATTTATTTCTTTCACGGAAACCTGGACGTGGACACCCCATCTCTGGTGGAGGTTCAGCTCTTGCTGTACATGAAGGTCAGAGTCGATGGTGGTTCTGGCCCAGGCCACTGCGGGTCGCTGGTCCTTCTGAACACCTGCGTCGCCCTGTTGAGGGAAGACCGCGTGTTTACCCTCAGAGCGGTTCTCTGAGCTTGCCGCCTCCAGGGACACGGTTTGATGTGGTCAGGTGCCGAGCTTTAAGTGAATTCAGGTGTCTTGTCCCAGAGATGAAAACAGCATCCACCATCAAATTCGTATTCTTCCCGAAACTCAGACACCCATCAGATTCAGGAAGCAGTGCCGCCCAGCACCCTCAGGAAGCCCAGAATGTTCAGCTGTGCACCAGCACCTTGTGTCCAGAGGGTGGCCGCAATGTGGCCCCTGAGGTCTGGAAACTGACCCTCGCCTCTCAGGACGAGGCTCTGTGGCTAATCGCACACTTGACAAGGCTCTAGGGAGGAGACCTGTGAAAATACTCCGCGTATTTTTTGAGATCTTTCATAAAATAAACACGATGAAAGTCATCCAGGGCTATGACTATCTCAGTGTAGCTAACTGATTTGAAACTGGAAAAATGCAGGCCTCTATAAATTGAAAATGTAAATATTTTAAATATCGCCACTGAACTAAAAATAGGTGATAGTAGAGCACTGATGAAATATCTTTATCACCATCTTGCTTCACATTCTTGAACTTCAGCCTTGTAAATTGGGTCCTCATTATTTGTGAGGTGCTGGAAGCATTTCACGTTGTGCTCATGTCGACCTGTGGTTATGTGCCTTGGAGTCTTTCTGCTGGACACTGGCAGGTGGATTTGTGCTGCCTGAAAAGGTGTCTGGTCTGGCAGTGACCTTCTCGACATCCTCCGTTGGCCAAGGTTAGGACAGCTCTGCCGCAGAGCACGTTAGTGACACATCGGGCTTCCCTGGAGGACCTGGGGGTTTACAACGCCCTCCCCTCCCTGTAACATGTAGCATGTAGGCAGCGCCCCTGCCCTGTGGGATCTTCTTCAGGGCATTGCCTTTCCCCTCCTCCCTTCAGACTTCTGGACTGTTCCTTTCCAGCCTGTGACTTCAGCTCCTCACTCGTTGGCTTAGCTTTGACTGCCCTTTCCCTGGGCCACATACCCGCAATGTGCCAGGCCTGTCTCTGAGCTTTGGTGGTCCTCTCCTAGAGAGACTCTTAGCCCCGGTGTAACTTTCCAGGCTGCCCTGCGCTGTCTTATCAGATAGAGACCACGTCGTCGATGGCCTCCGGCACTTCCCCGGCGCCCCTCCCGCCTGCCTCTCAGCTGGCTCATCCTCCTCCACCTCCGACCACGGGGGCCTGCTGGCCTCGCTTCTGAGAGCAACTCGTGCCCGTGTCTGCCTCGGGTCGGGCTCCTCTCCCCACCGGTACCACCCAGGAGCCGGCTGCCCTCCTCCTTGTAAGAGGCTTGAAGCTGGGCTCTTCAGAAATCTCTCCCTTCTCTGCTTGACCCCTTCCTTTGCCCCTGCTGCTGTTCACATTCCTGGGCGGAGTCGGGTTACACGTGTTGTGCTGATGTTTTACTGCATCTGACCCTGGGTTGCTCTGCGCACCTTCTGCTGTTTCTCAGGTATGAATGTCCTGCTGGCTTCCAGAGTCTCAGGAGGAAGGGGGCCACCTCCCCCTGGCTGTGTCCTTCACTTCAGCCAGGGTCACGGCAGCTGCGCTGCAGTGCGTCCGCGCTTAGCGACTCGGCCGTTCCGCTAAGGCCTTCGTTTTAGCCTGGCCTGCAGAGGCCACTTTGTGTTCTGGTCATATATTTACATAACGTGCAATGTAATGTTGTAGCCCCCTTCACTTCTGTTCCTCGTCTGTGATAGGGCCCAGGCCAGGGCTGACCCTTCCAGGGACTGAGCGTCTCCCTTTGGTCAGGAAATGCAGGTCTTCCCTCTCTTCCCCATCAGCGCTGACAACGAGCTACTGAACTTGCTCCAACTTTTCAGCATTGGTTTTCCTCTCCCCAGGTTCTGGGGAAGTGAGCGGGGAGAGGCAGGACCCGGGAGAGTGCGTCAGGGTCCACACTGCTGACCGCAGCCTGGTTTGCGGTGGCCAAACGGAGCTTTTTGTCTTTTTGAGGCAGTAGAATTCACATGTTTTTACCTTTGCATGTGGAGCCTGTTTTTACCTCTTCAGCAACACCCTCCACCCCCAATACGCACAGACATACACACACACACACCCTGTTGCCTTACACATGGAGGCTTTTGAGTCTGTGGTAAGGACATTATTACAATTAGTTAGCTTGTCACATGCTTTCTTCTACCACAGAAAAAATTTCCAAAATGAACCACAATAGTCTTCTAATATCTTATCAATAATATTTCCCCGGGCTTCCCTGGTGGCGCAGTGGTTGAGAGTCTGCCTGCCGATGCAGGGGACATGGGTTCGTGCCCCAGTCCGGGAGGATCCCGCATGCCGTGGAGCGGCTGGGCCCGTGAGCCATGGCCGCGGAGCCTGCGCGTCCGGAGCCTGTGCTTCGCAACGGGAGAGGCCACAACAGTGAGAGGCCCACGTACTGCAAAAAAAAAAAAATATATATATATATATATATATATATATTATATTTCCCCTAATTTAAATTGAGTATTTTCTCGTATGTTCTTGATAAGAAGAACGGAATGAATGATCACGAAGAGTGGAGAGAGTGGAGTTTAAGATGCCAGCAGAGGGATACCTTGGTTGGAAAGGAAACAGTACATAAGCAGTCCAAAATGTTAACAGAGTGATACATGTTAAACGGACAGACCCGCTCGTCCTCATAGGTAAAGAAGCAGAATCCTACTGTGTTATAAATGATGTTCTTTAATATTGTCCGTAGATGGAGCATGCAGCGAAAGTGGGCATTGCATACAGATTATATTATCGGTTATGACTTGTTCAGTCTGCTTTATGGTCCAAGTAGCCCGAGATGAGGGCTACATTCTGCTCTCACTACAAAACAGAAGCAGCCGCCTCTGGGCAATTCAGATGTCACTTCTTTTCACCTAAGCATACTTTTTACCTTGAGATCAAATACGGTCCTGATATGAGAATTTGATTTGCCATCACGAAGTGAGTATTAAGGTGGTCATGATGCCTGGAGAAGCCAGTGGAGTGGTGTGCGTGCCCTTGTCCTCTGTGGCTTCAGTCCTACGGCCTCTCCTGCTCACGGGCTCATTCTCTGGGGTTCTGAGCAGGGACACCGCTGCAGCGGAGCAGGCTGGCAGCCTCAGCGTCCAGCCTGAAGTACTGTCTTCTCAGTTGTAACGAGTTCCTGTATCAGAAAGAAATAGGTTCATACATACTTTATTATGTGGCATCTTGCCCTGTTGTAATATAGGCGTAAGTGTTCACGTGGTGGAGCTTGTTAATGCGTTCTAGACAATACCTCTTTGAGGCCTTTTGAAACAGTGATTTCATCTGAATTTGATTAAAATCCATTTTGCTCACAGCTGCCTGTTGTGCAGACTTGTGGTTGGCAGGGTAAGTTTATTTCGTCTTTGTTGAAAAACATTTCAAAACAGTTTGTCTCCCTGTTCTCATTACTTAAAAAAATGTGTGTGCATCCTTTGGAGAGAATGCTTATGCCTTCCAGTGGTAGTAATTGCAGTAATTTTTATTTACATTCTTTCGATGAATGATGAATTACAGTTTTGAATGATAGATTAGAGCACTTTTACTAATGCTTCTCAGATGGTCTTGTTGGACACACCGGTTTCTGATGAGGTCGTTTTGTTAATTTAGTTACACAGCTTCCACTCTTGGCTTTAGTTGATACTGCTTCCTTCCTTAACGCATCTTTTGTGATAGATGTTGTATCAGTCAGCTATTGCCAAATAGCAAGCAACCCTCAAAATTTTAGTGACATACCAGAAAAAAGCTTTTATTTCTCACTAATGGTTTGCAAGTAATTCGAGGCAGCTCTGCTTTAGGCTAAGGTCATCTGCAGGTCAGCTAGTTTGGTCTGCACCACCTGCCTCATTTTGGATCTATGTGGAAGGGGCAGTGGCCGTATCATGTCGATGACAGATGCACGAAAAGGCAACCATGCGTCATGTCTGTTAACATCCCCTTGACCAACGCAAGTGACGCATGCAAGTCCAAAGTCAAGGGGCAAGGCAGTGCACACTCCATTCACCACGAAGCCGTGGCAAGAGTATCTCCTCCTCCTCCTCCTCCTACGGCTACAAGGGAGAGAGAATTGGGACCACACCCAGATGCATTGGGTCAGGGTTCCCATTGGGTCAGGGTTCCCAAGGCTCTACTGGAGATAAATTCAGATAAAACCTGTAGGACCTCTCCCTTATGGAAGTATTGAGTCCTAGTTACTAGTTGAACTTTATTTTCCAGTTCAGTCTTTGCTTGACACCTCCACAGGCTGATCATCACCTGCCTCTGAAGCAGTTTATCCATTGGGATCTGCTCTCGTTGTTAGACTGTTGTTTGCATAATCTTCCTTAATGTGACCTCTATCTGCAGTCCGTCCCATCTGTGGCGCCCTCAGTCACAGAGTAGAACAAGTCTGTTTCACGACTGTGTTATATCACAGCCCTTCCAAGAACACAGTGCGATCTCTGTCACCTCCCCGGGGTTTTCTTCTTTACCTCAAACACTCTCCGGTCCCCCTGCTGGTTCTTACACAACACAGATTCCAAACCACCACCGTCCAATCTCTTTTTAAGAATGCACCCTTGTAATTTTTAAAAAACCTCCTTTATAAGGAATGGAACGGAATACAGTTGGTGAGAAGGAAAGAGATTCTATTATAAATCACTACTCACGTTTTCTTCTTCTGCCATCTTGTTAAAACCTTCTGTTGCTGAAGATGCAGTGGACTAGAGCGGTAACAGCCCTGAGCACCCTTTATATTGTGGTTTACAGTGTGCAGAGTTCTTTCCTATGTATTGTTTCTTTGGAGCCCCACAGTGATCCTCCCAGGATGGGCGAATTGTTATCGATTTCCATTTTGTATCTGAAAGGACCACTGATTGGGAATTGGAACTCAAACCCAGACCTTACGCCAGAATGTATGTTCTTTCCACAATGCCAGAGTCATCTTCTGGTCATGGTTATTCTTGACATTGCCTGAATACATTTTTTTTTTGGTTGATTTGTTTTTTTCGGAGGAATGAATAATTGATTTTTTTCTGACTTGTAACTTTTTTCTTGCAATTTCTAGACATTAAATATTATTTCTCTTTATGAGTTTTGTTTTTCAAGAATTGCCTTTCAAGTTTCTTTGCAATTCCATCATTTCTTCATACGCCTTATGTCTCCTTTTTGCTCTCTACATTTTAGCTCTTACAGAAGAAAAGCCTGGGTATAATCATTGTGGCAGTACAGTACAGATGACGTTGTGTGCTCGAAGTTGCTCCTTTAGTTGGAAGATTAAACAGTATGCTCTACAGAAACCTGATAAAGAGAATCCCCACCAATCCCTTACCCCCACTTAAGTTTTGCCTGGACCTGAGAATTCAGTACAGTTTGAACCAAAACCAGGGCTCAGCAGAAATCAGTGAGTGATGATGAGTGGTATTTTTCTTGGGTCATTAAAGACATTGTAGAACCAGGAGGGAGATCAGCTGGTTTTCCCTCCTCAGGTCCTCAACTGCCTAGACTCATGTTTGGTAACGAGAGCCACATGACAGCTACTGCCACATTCGTACTAGACCTGTTATTTAGTCTTTTTTTAAATCATCCATCGAACGATGGGTTATGCAGAGACAATGACCATTAAAGTTCTTTTTGGTCTAGAGAAAGATGGGAACATTTTTTTGTGTGTGTGTGGTACACGGGCCTCTCACTGTTGTGGCCTCTCCCATTGAGCACAGGCTCCGGCCACACAGGCTCAGTGGCCATGGCTCACGGGCCCAGCCGCTGCGCGGCGTGTGGGATCTTCCCGGACCGGGGCACAAACCCGTGTCCCCTGCATCGGCAGGCGGACTCTCAACCACTGCACCACCAGGGAAGCCCAGTGATGGGAACATTTTTAATAGCTTCAAGTTGAAACGTTCATCAGATCATTCAGTATTTCCAAACCTTGAAACAGTGTTGATCAATCAGCTCAGATCTACATGGATGAAATAATCTACTTTTAGTGAGAATCACAGATTCGAATTTACTGGAAGGCCAGTAAACTCAGGATATTCCACAAGCATTTATATCCAACACAGTTTGTCATTTTCTGGGTAGTTTATCCTTGATAACATATAGATATAGATACATATCAAAAGGAAAGAAATACTCCTTTATTTGAAAACCCATATTTCTGTTTCCTGACGTGCATCTTTTAAACTCACTTTAAAATGAGGTGCAGTTCATGGTGGTTCTACATGTTGGGCTGTTGTGGTGGTTCTACATGTCGGGCTGTTGTTAAGTCCTGACCCTGACCTGGAGCAGGTGTGCCATGTGTCTTAGCAAATCCAGGTCAGTTGTAGGTACTAAGCCTTCAAAGGTGGCGTGGGACTAGCCCCGGGTCCCTTCACAACACAGTCAGGCTTTGCCTTCTGGAGAGGAATGCAAGCGTGTCTTGGCTTTTTGCCACATTTGTAACGTACATCTGCTCACACAGGTTACCTTTATGCCCCATTTCTTGTGACGTGGCTCATATTTGAGAAGGTGATGGGTCCTCACCATCTCTGCCCCAGACCCCCATTTTCAAACTGCTGGGTCATAGTAGGTGCTTGATGCAAATAGCTCTAATTAGAACTCTTACTGTGGCATGTGTGGTCGAAAAAAGAGGGATTAGAAATATATGCTATGCTGGGAACAGAGAAGGGGGAATTACTAGTTTTGTTAAATCTGATCAAAACCCAGGTTTGCCTGTATTTTAGAAGCAAAGCTTGGATATTTGGCTAAGAGATCAGTCGGCCGTCCTGAGCCCTGACCTTGTCATGGTTAAAGCATATACTGAATTCAGCCATCTGGTATGTAATTAGAGCATTTAGGGGAGAATGTTGATGACTCCCTTTGGAATCAGTTCACTCTGTGCCCTCTGCAGTGCCGACAGCGATCCTAGTGGATGTTAATGCCGCTTCCTATTAATTTTCTTAATTTGCTCCTTTTGAAGGAGACAGCCTGCGTAGGAAGAGAAGATTCTAATATGGATATTCAAAATGTAGCCTGTGTTCTGTCTGCTTCTTTTCGCTGAGGACTGGACTATAATATTTCCCCATCACTGGAAAAATAGTGAATTTGTTGACACAGGACGTTGTTTTGTTAAAAGCTATCAGAAAACTATTTCTCTGTATCTTATTTTAAAAGTTTTTTTTTTTTTTTTTAAGACCATTTTTAAAGTCTTTAATGAATCTGTTACAGTATTGCTTCTGTTTTATGTTTCCGTTTTTCTGGCTGCGAGGCATGTGGGATCTTAGCTCTCCAACCAGGGATCGAACCCACACACCCTGCAGTGGAAGGCGAAGTCTTAACCACTGGACCGCCAGGGAAGTCCCTAAAAGATATTTCTTATGTACAGGAATGTAATCCAAGTTACTAATTATGTACTTTTCCTTGACCTGTTATTTCTAAATAGAGCCACTCTGTGGTGCATTTAAAATTCCTTGACCTGTCCTACATATTTATCCAGATCTCCTGTGAGACGTGCTTTCAGACATAAAACCTTTCATGTTTCTTTACATCCTAGCATGATGTGTCACCAGCTTCCCGTTCCAAGTTTAAGAATCTTTTTCGCTACATATAGAGAAACTGTGACTGATTCCAAAATAAATAATTCCACAGAAATTTAAAAGCTCTCATAAATAATGGGATATATGATACAGCACATATTTGCTTGTCTGCTATAAATCTCAAGATATTCAAAATATAGCTCCTTTCAAATAAAAAATAAATTTAGGAGACATTTATGTTAGTTCTCCTTCCTGCCCAACATAAACATAGTTTAGGAGAATGTCAGGAACCTTTCACAGTATATCCTGAGAATTCGACATTTCGCATCAAATTGACTTCAAGGGCTTCCCTGGTGGCACAGTGGTTGGGAGTCCGCCTGCCGATGCAGGGAACACGGGTTCGTGCCCCGGTCCGGGAGGATCCCACATGCCGCAGAGCGGCTGGGCCCGTGATCCATGGCCGCTGAGCCTGCGCGTCCGGAGCCTGTGCTCCGCAACGGGAGAGGCCACAACAGTGAGAGGCCCGCGTACCGCAAAAATAAATAAATAAAAATAGAAATTACGTTGCAGTAGTGATTTGGTGGAAGCACATACTCTTAATTTTTCTCTATACTTTTGCTCAAATGTCTTCAGATCCCTGGCTTATTCTTCAGTTATTCATTTCTGCAGGTGTTCATTTCTCTACACCTGTTAATATTTAGTTAACTGTGAAATCAGTGAGATTGAAGTAAACTGTGGTCCCAGATGTTAGTGGGAACTCCGACAATATTTCTAATCCCCAACGTGCAAAATAGTGAAGAGAAATATCCTCTTCTCAGCAATGAGTTCAGTTATTCTTCACTATCTGGTCCTAAATGGAACAGTGGCTCTTGTGTACCACCTAGAACCGTTTCTTGAGGTACACGTGCATGTGCTGGGATGTAAAGGGCCATCCTGGATTTAGGCGAGCTACATAATAAGATCCAGTTTCTCCTAGGTAACTGGTCTCTACGTAATTCATATACCCAGTTAAATTAAAATTATCAAAGGCAGTGATTTTTTTCTGTAAGGGATTTATGAGCCTATGTATGCATCAAGCAACTTTCTTTTCATTAGCAATTGATTTCACAATTATGCATTCTTAGAGAACTTTCTAGTCTTAAAATGCCTGTTTAATAACCAGACCATCAGTTACAATCTTAACCCCCTTTGAAAGTTGACACATGAAAAAAGAAAGTTAAGGTAGCGTTTGCTAACTTTAGCCTGTAATCCATCTAGAGTCTTGTCTTTGTTTAAAACTTAATGCAGTTGAGAAACACTAAAGGTCTTAGAAGTTACAGATACTTTGTCAAAGTTACTTTGTATTCCCAGGACCTGGCCCTGTGTATGGTCCATAGCTGGCGCTCAGTAAAAGACATCGATGTTTGATTGTATATCCTAGGGGTGCCTGTAGGGAAAGGTGTTTAGAAAGTTGTCTCCACTGCTTGGTTAACAATGTACCTGGGTGGTGGTTTTTTTATTATTATTATTTTTTTATTTTTTATTTTTTTTGCTGTACGCGGGCCTCTCACTGTCGTGGCCTCTCCCGTTGCGGAGTACAGGCTCTGGACGCGCAGGCTCAGCGGCCATGGCTCATGGGCCCGGCCGCTTCGCAGCATGTGGGATCTTCCCGGACCGGGGCACGAACCCGTGTCCCCGGCATCAGCAGGTGGACTCTCAACCACTGCGCCTGGGCGGTTTTGACTGCAGTTCTTTCTCAGGAAAGCTCACAGTATTTGGATAGCAATATCTGTATATATGTTTTTTACTCAGTGACCCCATCATAACTTTCTCATCCTGCTGTAATTCTCAGTTTACTTGTCCCACAGGGTGGGACACGGCCTTGGTCACAGTTGGGTTCCTGCCACATAGAGGAGATTTGGGAAACATCGTGCCCATTTCCACTGACGACAAAATGGAGGTTCAGAGTGGGTGGGTGACTATTCCTCAGAGACCAGCTCCGAAAGCTCGGATCGAATTCTGAGTCTCCTCCAGGGGACGGCCACCTGGAATCCAAGTCCCTCTTCTGCGATTGCTTCAGGGAAGCAGACAGTGGTGGAGAATCCACCAGATATGTTAAACGTGTTGGTATTGTCCTCTGCACCTTGTTGAGAACCCATAACACATGTGGTAACACACTGTTCCTAATCGATTGGAGGGGAACAGTTCCCCCCCCCCCCCGCATCCCTCCTCCTCTCTGCACTTGCTCTGTGGCAAACATCAGCCCAGGTATTTCTTTACTTTTCTCAGTGAACTAAAGGTTTATAACGAGGGCACCCTTTCTTCTGCCAGAACGAGCCTTCTCTTCCTCCTGGAAAACTCCTATTCATCCTTCTGTACCTGGCTGCAGAGCCCCTTCTCCATGAGCCTTTCCTGTCCCCTAGCTGGGGTTGCTGCCTCTCCATTTAGGAGCACCAGACCCCTAGGGCTTTGTTCTAGCCCAGGCGGCACTAACAGCACTGCTCTGGTTTATCACTCTGTGTGTCGACCGAGCCTGAAGGGGAACAATTTTTTTTTTTTTTTTTTTTTTGGCGGTACGCGGGCCTCTCACCGCTGTGGCCACTCCCGTTGCGGAGCACAGGCTCTGGACGCGCAGGCTCAGTGGCCATGGCTCACGGGCCCAGCCGCTCCGCGGCATGTGGGATCTTCCCGGACCGGGGCACGAACCCATGTCCCCTGCATCGACAGGCAGACTCTCAACCACTGCGCCACCAGGCAAGCCCAAGGGGAACAATTTAATTGCTCTTCCTCCTTCCTCCTTTCCCCGTTCTTGCCCCTTAGGGAGGAGCCCGCAGCTGTGCAGAGAGAGCTCCTCACTCAGTCAGCTGCCGCAAGGGCCTGTTGTTCTAACCGGTAGGGAGGATCCAGATTCCTCCTGAGGTAGAGGGAGTGGGTCTTCTAAACTAGCGTTACCGGTTCTTGCTTAAAAGCCTGACAACAGCAGCCCTTCTGCTGAGGTTGTTCTAAGCTCCTTTGCGCTTCCTGACACCACAGCTCTCCACTCCCAACTACACACACACACACACACACACACACACACACACACACACACACACGCGTGCACGCGCTCGCACTGCAGCAGTGGAGTTCCCAGGTGATTGTGTCACATGTGGAAGAGAGGTTATGTTCCCACTTGAAAAATACAGTTATAAGCATGACATAGAAGGTTTCAGAGCTAAGGCAGCAGATCAAGGACTACATGGCCAAACCATGAAGGCTTTGAGGTCAAAGACATTTCTTAACATTAAATGTGTTTGTTGAAAATAAATAAAAGCACTAGATTATTTCTCTGCCTTTTCACCTTCAAACAGATAAACATATCCCATGTTTTGGGAGATGTCTACATTCGTAGTAATTTGGAAATAATACTGTTAGTGGATTGAAAGGTTTTTGGCAATACACGTATTGAGAAACTCTCTTTTTAGGGATTTCCGCTATGGTTTTTGACACCAAGGACAGCTAAACAGGTGCACCACTGCAATAAAAGGAATGGTTCTTGTTTGGGGTAACCAGCCACACAGTGAAAAATTAAGATGCTCTAAAAGGCTTTGGTAACTTCATATCGTGCCATTGTGTTTACACTGTCAGCTCGATGAAAGCTGCCACCTGAGGCAAGTCGTGTGCCTCCGTGTCATCCAGAGACCTGAGCATTCCCATACACAGCAAACCTGGACTATCCATGCTACACCTGGCCGAGGATCCAAGGGTCCAGGACCCCTTTCTACCTGAGGGAAAGGGAGCTTGTTGCCCCTGTTGTCTTTTTGGTCAAATCAGTGAGTTTAGTTGTATAACCATGGGTGTTCCATCTTCTTAAATTCTGTATATGTTGAGGTGTTTATTAGTTCAGTTTATCTCAGGTGGATGGACTTACTTTAAAATTTCATGAAAGCTACTGGGTGAGATAAGTCAGGCAGAGAAAGACAAATATAATGTCACTTATATGTGGAATCTAAAAAATAATACAAATGAATCTATATACAAGACAGAAACAGACTCAGAGACAGAGAAAGCAAACTTACGGTTACCAAAGGGGAAAAGGGGCGGGGGGATAAATTGGGAGTTTGGGATTATCAGATATACACCACTATATATAAAATAGATAAACAATAAGGATTTACTGCATACACAGGGAACTATATTCAATATCTTGTAATAACCTACAATGGAAAAGAGTCTGAAAAAATATTTATAACTGAATCACCTTGCTCTACACCTGAAACTAACACAATATTGTAAATCAACTCTAATTAAAAATAAAAGAGTGGATGTATATGTATGTGTATAACTGATTCACTTTGCTGTACACCTGAAACTGACACAACATTGTAAATCAATACCCCAATAAAAATTAAAAAAAAATAAATTGATAAATAAATGTCACGCTAGCAGTATAGTGGTGATACATGTGGGCTCTCTCGGTTAGCCTGAGTTTGAATCCTGACTCTACCACTTACCTCTAAGTTACCTAAACTCTTAAAATTTACCTAAGCTCTGAGTCCTGGGACTCTCATCTGATAAATTGGGTTCATAATGGCTCCTGCTTCCTGGGGAGGATCATGAGGATTAAACGAAACGACGCACATAAACTGTTCAGCACAGTTGTAGGTAATGGTACGTATTTAGTGAACACTAACTAAAATTATGATGCTAACTATAATTTTGATTTTAATTATTTTATTACTGTTACTGCTTCAGAAACACATCTTCTTATGTTTTGTAAAGCCCTCCGTTAGTGTTAATGATAAGGATTGTTCAAAGATTTCCTTCCATTCACACTCAGGAGAATTCCCTTCTAATTTTTTTTAATGCCTCTTCCTCAAGCCCCTCCGTCTTCCCACCATCCAGACCGTAGACATTTGTCAGAGCCCAGTTGATTATTAATCAGATGGAGCCGAAAGAAAACACTGGGGATTCATTTTAATTGTGGTTTAAAGAGCTTTCCACACTACACTGCCTTATAAAAATGCCTAGAAGTTAAAAATGAAGTGCATTTGAATAAACTCTCCAGCTTTGGAGCTTTATGTACAGCAGTCTGGTAGTCTGTGAAGAAGAAAGAAGTTGTTCAGTGATCAAGACTTTTCAGAAAAGAGTCTGGTTTATACAAGATTTTTTTTTATTAGAGTCAGGATATGTAATCTGTCCTTTTTTCCACTTGTTCTTATAAATTGGAAGGAACATCAAAGCCAAACAACATTTGGAAGTGCTGTCGCCCTACCTTTTTAGAATGGTATCCCTAAAGAAAATGGTCTTTTGTCATGAGAGAGACTTAGCATTTGTCTTTCAAAGGAAACCATCATTTTTCTAAGTAAACTCTACTGGTCTGATGTTCTTTTCTTTGCTTGAAACGTGTTTCCTCCGCCTGGCCGGGCGGGGTATTTGCAGTGCAGTGATCTTGGTCTCTCTCTTTGTTCTCCCCTCTGATGTGCCTTTGATAGCGGATGGTGTCTCGCTCTTTGGGAGCAAATGCAGACAACCTGAAGGACCCCATCAAAATTAGCATTCCACGCTATGTTCTCTGCGGCCAAGGGAAGGACGAGCACTTCGAGTTTGAGGTCAAGGTAAGTGTCCCTTCTTTACTCTTCTGGAGGATGGAGGCTCGAGGCTCTGCAGTGCTGTCTTTTTTCTAGATGGAGCTAAAGCTACATATGAACGTGTTGTTTTGTACGGTACTGGTCATGCCCTTCTTTAAACCAGTATGTGAAAGTCTAGGCTGGAGCACATGGAGGGAAGTTATCCCATAGAAGGTAGTGGTGTCTGGGGAGTCCGGCTGACATGGAAGTTACCGTCACCTACCAGCCCCACAGGTAAGGTCAGCAGCCACCCCAAATTGCCCAGGATTTTCCTGCTTTCGGCACGGACGGTTCCACACCTCGGGAAACCATTTGGTGCCAGGCAAACCAGGACAGTTGGTCACCCTACCATGGGCTTAGGCTCAGTTTTTTTAATCTATAAAAGTGGGAATAATAATATTTATGTCACAGGGATATTAAGTGCATATAAAGTGCTGACTCCAGTGTTTGGTAGATAATAAAGACTACGTTATAGCTGTTGCTGTTTTTTCTACTGCTGTTTTCACTGTTTTTTTGTTTCTGTTGTTCATAATTAGGAAGCTTTCCTAATCTGTTTACACGTTATTTGATTTATACAGCTTTTCAGGAAGAGATGTGCCTGTTTCCTTACCTCATACTTCCCCAAATACTTCCCCTTCATCTTATTTCTAATTGACTTCCATTGGCTCATAACACTTCATTAAATACTGCTGGCCGCCATCCCCTCCTCGAGGAATTGATGGTTAATCACACTTCTTCATTTTCAAGGGTAGGCGAGGGTGTTGTATGGTGTTCACTACGGTCCCCAGTATCTGTCTGCCGGCGGGCATTCCTAGAGGTGGTTTTGGTCAGATAAACGCCAGAATCTGGATGTTGAGTTCTTTAGACTCGGATTCTGCTTTGCTGAGTGACCCAAAGTCTTTTCCGTCTCTGAGCTTCAGTTACCTCACTGGTAAGGTGAGGAAATTGGGCCTCACCAGTGGTTTCCAGATTTTGTTTTAGCTGAACCCTTTGGTCAGGGAGTCTCGTAGGAGGAAGAACACTGTAAGAGCAGATAAGTGTGGAGCTGCTTGCTGTGGGGGGAGGGAGGGGGGAGGGATCCTGAAGCCAGCCCCCCCTCCGCACCCCCGCTGCTTCCCCACTTCCTGGCTGCACCTCAGAGGAGCCCCTGGGCTCAGGGGGATCCCTCCCCTTAGGCACAGGTGCTCCTTTTCAGTCTTCCTGGAGAAACAATGCAAATAACTTTCCTGATTAATCAAGATTTTAGATGCTTATTTCTGCCTACTGAGCCCACCCCACCCCCCCCTTTTTTAACAAAACTTGCACATTAATTTATATATTTGAGGTTTCTGTTGAGAAGACATGATTCCTGTGTGCTAGTGTCGGTGGTTGAACTTGACTGGCCAGATTCTGCAATTTCTTATTAAAATGTTGTACCATGTCTGTGATCCAGTGCTTCTGCTCCTCCTGACCTAATGCCTGATTCCTGCCCAGTTTCTTTTGTCAGCCATTTGAAACTGTGTGTGTGTAGAGTTCCATTTATACATATTTAGAGACAGTTTCCTAAGGCGTGTTTGTATTATTTCCATATTTTAAAATTAGAGGGTAAAGACTGGCTTTCACCAGTTCAGAATTTGAATTCTGCAAAACATAGAACTCACAGCACTGGAGGACACGCAGTGATTTTAGTTGGTACGTAGATTTATTTTATTTCCATAGATAAATGTATTGATAAAGGATGACTATTAAATCGATTTCATGCATAGAACTTAAGTCATGAATAAAGAAGATACTTAATTTTTTTTTAACTGAGTTGATTTAAATAAAAGTTGCAAGCAAATTATTGACCTGGCCGTATGCAGATCTGGCTAAAATTGTGAAGATGCAACTGTAAAGGCCAGTTAGAGAAACCAAATATGGGAACTATCTGGCACCTTTCAGAATCTAGGCTGGCCCTCTCTGAACTGATCGAAGCCCTGTCTGTGAAAGCATGTCATTGTTCTGCTTTCTTCTGTTCTCATCCCAGGTATTGCCATCATTAGCACCCGGAATGGACTGTCAGCATTTGCCTGGAGAATTCCCACTTCTCCGAGTAGGAAGGGCTGCCCTGTGCATTTACAGGGAGGTGGGCTGATGGTCTCACGTTCCTGTGGCGGGTGGAGCACCCCGTCAACAGAAGCATCAGGGCCCAGTACTAGAAACAAAAATCCTGGGATATACTGTCCCGCCCTTAGCAAAATAGACAAAAGTAGCCAAGCTCCAGCAGAAGTGTAGCTGTCTGAAACGTGCCGGGGGAGTGTTACTCCTCCAGGTAACCTCACTGTGCCTCATCTGTGAACTGGGGCTGAGGAAAGCCACAGGCTGGGTTGGTTTGAGGACTGTAGGAGCTTTTGTATGTGAAGTGCTTGGAACAGTGCCGGCCACATCCTAAGTGCTGCATAATAAGGTGTCGGGAATGAGTGAGATTTTACCCTTGATGACGTTCAGTGTGCTATTGTGTCTTTACGAGGATTTGGGGTTTTGTTTTGTCTTTCTCTTCGCTTTTTGGTTGTTTATTTCCTCTTAGTGTTCTGAATTTAAAAATGAACTATGCCAGCCTTTTCCTTCCATCACTTTATTTCATGCACAGGCAGTGTTTTCTAGAACAAGTAGTCACACTTAGGGTCATATTTTGGCTGCTAGTGAATTCTCTTGGTGAGCCAATGGCTTTAAGAAGAGAAAGGTAAAAAGTACTATTTTTAGAAAAGTCTGTTCTGTTAGTCTTAGATCTTCTTCGAAGGAAAATATGATGATAATGGTATATAGATATTTTATATCTGGTTCATTTAAGGGGCTGAGCTGACTCGGGCACACGCAGGTCCTGTTGGCTGCAAGTCCCCAGTGACTGAGGTGACAGGTCCCCAGGAGGATGCTGGCTTGTGGGCCAGAGCACTGTCTCTCAGCTTTTCCCTCAGCCTTCGTGTTCCCTCTGCCTCCTGCCCTTGCCTACCCACCCTGCTTTAGATAGAATTGATTAGTTATTTAGATCATTCCTTCTTCCTGTCCAGTTTCATTTTAATCCCCAACCTGGTGGCTGCAGTCCTCCAGTCCGGTCTGTTCATTGCCAGATGAAGCAGTCATGATCCTTGTTAAAGGGGTGCTCGAGGTGGGCTGCAGGGAGGGGGTCTGGGGGGAGAGAGGCAGAGAAGAGTGGTTCCCAAATGCTCGTCTTCTGATCCCCGATGAGTCCTGAGGAGGTTTCCATCACTGGGCTTTAAAATGAGAAGAATAAGAGTTTTTAATTCAAAAGGACTGTCTTTTATATCTTCTCTATTTGGGGGATTAAAAACAACTTTCTGGGCTTCCCTGGTGCCGCAGTGGTTGAGAGTCCGCCTCCCGGTGCAGGGGACACGGGTTCGTGCCCCAGTCCGGGAAGATCCCACATGCCGCGGAGCGGCTGGGCCCGTGAGCCATGGCCGCTGAGCCTGCGCGTCTGGAGCCTGTGCTCCGCCACGGGAGAGGCCACAACAGTGAGAGGTCCACGTACCGCAAAAAAAAAAACCCAAAAAAACAACTTTCTTTTGTGAATTAACTGTGAGAATGGGTAAGTGTAAGGTTTTTGGGTTTGAGTCATATTTAATTTTTTAAATCTACTTCATTGAGACGTAGTTTACATCCAGTGACATACACACATTTTAAGTACAGTCTGATGAGTTTTGACGTATGTGTTCACCCCTGTAACCAGCGCCCCAATCAAGATTTAGAACTTTTCAGTCATTCCAGAAAGTTTCTCCAGCACTGATCTGCTCTCTGTAACTACAGATTATGTGGATCTGTTCTGGCGTGTGGTGGGGATGGGACCAGGTGGCATTTACTCTCCTGGGTCTGGCTGCTCCCACTCCACATGCCTTTTGGAGATTCATCCATGTAGTTAAGTGTAACAGAAATTTGTTTCTTTTTATTGCTAAACAGCATCCACTGTGTGGATACATCACAGTTTGTGGGCTGGTGTCTGTTTTCGATGTTCGCTTCTGACAATACCGAAAGCTGTCATCTCAATGTCACCTCCCCCTTTATTGACCCTGAAGGACTCGTGTGAGAACCCCTGGGTCAGGGTATCTGTTCCTGTTGTTACCCTTGCACGTATACCTGCCAGTGTCTCCCAGTAGCACAACCTTCTGGAACTGTGTACGCATTTGTGTTGAGAGAGGTGCATCCCGCCGGCTGATGTCAGAGACAGACAGAAGAGCTGAAGGTGTGCAGGCTGGCTCCTCTTGGAGGAGAGCACATCCTGTGCTGAATGTGGTTGAACGTGGCCTGCTGGTCAGCAGAACATGCCTGCACAGTCCGTGCTTGCGCGGAGCTATAGGCGTCACAAGTAATAACTCCACCTGGACCACAGCAGTCATCTTCAAACTCCTGCTTCCACTGCTTTTCAGTGAATGATACGTGAAATCAATTACCCTGCGTTGTACTTGCCATCCTCAGTTAGCTAGGACCAGACTGGGTTGCATTTCAGCATGACACAAAATCTGTGCTTATGGCTAACAGAGGCTGTCATACTCTGATGTCATAGAAATAAGCTGATGTCTCCAGCATAGTTTTAAATCCCCTACCTTCTAATTTACATGTTAAAATGATAATATAAAGAAATAATCTAACGCTGGTAATTTTTTTTTAATGTTTTGTTTCCTGAGAGTTTTCATCCCTCTAAAACCGGAAGTAATCTTCACAGGAGATTGTCTTCCTGTCTCCTTTGGCGAGTGTTGACATGTACGCCAGTGCCCCCCATCCCCCACCCCCACCCCCCCATTACCCGGTTTACTCCCGTCACAGCCACAGTCCCATTTTCTTTTCTCGGTCGTTGTCGTGTTTATCGCCGGTCTTTCCCGTAGGTGTCAGCTCCACGGGCCCTCGTCAGCCTGTGCAGCCGTGAGGCCCCAGCCCTTACACGGGCCGGGCTGGGAGTGGGTCCCCGTACAGATGACTGTGACGTGACCCACACAAGCCTGGCCACAGGTGTTGTCACGGGGCAGAGCCTGTTTCGGGCTTCAGGGGTTATGTGGCTGGGTGTCCTTTGTAGTCAGCCCCTCGGGGGCCCCTAGTGCTCCGTCTCTGTCGGCAGGTTCATCACTGATTCGCCCTGCCTTCCTCATCTGGGCCCCCGGGCACTCTCCAGCCCCTGCTCCTGGAAGCCCGTGTGGTGGTGTCGTCTCCTGTAAGGAGGCTTCAGGCACCTCGTATTGTTCAGGAGAGGACAGGTCCCCACCTTCTGTCACGTGGCTGCAGGAGCTCAGCCTTGTGTCCACTCGCAGACCAAAGGGATGCGAGATTCCACGCTCTACCTGGAACACACGACGCCCAAAAAAGCAAGCAGCCCGTGCTAGCGTGCTCATCGGGCTTTTGCTGAAGGCACCGCGGTGACAGTCTCCTCCTGTCCCCACGTGCCTGCTCGTGTTCTCTAAGTCCTGGTCAGTGGCCTGAGGAGGAGGAGGAGAGGCAGAGGAAACAGGAGAACTAATGACAGCGAGAAAGTGTAACCTCAGGGAACACTCCCAGCACAGACCTGTAGACCCTGCGGGTAATCCCTGAGCACCCCGGGCGGTGGTAGGCGTTTTCTTTTTGAGTTTTTAAGTCTGTGAGTCCTGCCTCCTAATTTCAGTCCGTCGAGTCCCAGAGCCCGGGAGAGGTTTAGCCCTGAGTGCTCTCCCATCTGCTGGGCCCTCCCTTGAAAGAAGAGACCCTGAAGGTGAGATGGGATAGTGGTAGAACCTCAGGGCGGCCGAGGTTCAAGTTGGAATCCTGCTTTTACATCTGACGGACCACGTGCGGGGACCTGGGGACCAGGGACGACAAACTGTGGAACAGCATTAACTTCCAGTGGCAGGAGCACACTGGCGGTGGATGATGTGCTTTATTTGGCCTGAACAGACTTTAAAACTTTTCGAGTGAGTTGTCAACACTTCAGACTTGGGAAATCTGACGTGGAAATCCAGATTTCCCAAGTTCCGTAAAATGTTGTACACTGACATCTATCAAGCACCTTCTTCGTCCCAGGCACTTTGCCAGACCCTTCCGCAAGCGTGGAAGATGTACCAAAATGGGGATATTATTTACAGTTAGTGAACGAGGATAGTATGAGTGACTCGCCCAGGGCCACACAGCTACTAAGTAGATCCAGGTACCACATGTCCATAGAATCTAAGTCCTCTGAGCCATCCCGGTTCCCTTGCTTACTCATCTTACTGTACCTTCTACATATCACTACTTTCTGCACTTTTTGGAGGTTGAGGCCCTAGTGTTGCCCTAGACAAAGGGGCCATTTCCAAATCCTCACTTGTTTTCAGATGTTGCTGTTGTTTCTGTGTGTGCTTTAACTTTTATCTTGAATTCTGGCCAAGTCACAGGCGCTTCATAAATTGGCGCTGTTAACGTTTTGACAAACCTGGAGAATTTGACGGTGGAGAGACCTGCCAGGAAGCATAAGGAGGAAATGCCCAGAAAATATGCAGTTTGGGAGCTGAAGAAATCACATTTGTAGTCAGGGAAATGTCTTTTTATTTGGCAGAGCAGAAATAAAAGCCATTTCAGTCTATTAGATAAACTATGCACACATACATCTTTTAGAAACATTCCCAACTTGATAGAATATAAATGCTCAGAAGGATTTGTGTGTTGGCGTCTGAATCGCTGCTTATTAGTAACTGATGGATGTTCTCCCACGTGTGCATTAGCAGAGCTGAGATAAATGGAGGCTTGCGTGAGCTGTGGTCCATCTAGATTCAAACACTCAGTTTGAGGACGATTTTCAAACATAAATATCAAGTGGAAGAAATAACCTTAAAAGAATCATATTTTGTCCTAAGTGTTTTTTTTTTTTTTTTAAAGCACTCCTCCCATCTCTTTGAGAATGTTGTCTTTCAGTAAAAAAAAATAAGAAAAAACAACTTTCCCTTCCCCTATTTTAACACAAAACAACTCATCTTTTATATTGCTGTTACTTGGGCAGTTGTTTATCTTCACAGAGGTAACGCTGCAGACATGAGAAATGGTGAAGAGGAAATGAGATTGAGTCACAAGCACAGAAGAAAAGCAGTCATCACCTTGTGATCCTACCTTGAATTTCCATTTCAAGTTTGTTTTTCCACTCTAAGAATATATTAATATTTCCTTTCCTTCATTTCAAAATTCTGGGAGTTTTACATCTCTTCCTAGAGTAAAATTTGTTTTAAAAGAAATCACAAAATGGTTTGAACTCCCCTTTTTGCAGCTGCTGCCCACAGGTACCCTGGCCTTTCAATATGTGTAATAAAAGGCCTTTTTTAGGAACGCGATCGCGGTGCAGGAGTTACCAGGTACTGAGTACCCCAGCACTCTGCTCGTTGCTTCACGTTTTTTAGTTCAGCTATAGATTAGGTGTCGTGAGCTCATTTTACAGATGAAGAAACTGAGGCTGGAGGAGTTGCATAATTTAGCCAAAGTCACACAGCTAAGTAGTGACTGGGCTAAAGTCAGGATCCAGGGCTCTCTTAATCCAGAGCTTCACATGATTGCATTCTCCAGCGATGACTGGTAGAGAGTTTGCATTCCGTGCTTTGCCTCTGGGTATCTGAGTAATTTGCAGGAAAATTGCTTAGGCTGTCATTCTCCCAAGTTCTCACAATTTTAAGGTAGAATAATACCCCACTTCCTCTCCTGTTTTACCGTGGTGTTAGGGGGAGGAAGAAGTATTCCTTAGTAATGATCTTAGATTTGAAAGGCATCCGTCTTACCAGAACATTCAGGTCTTTGTACGTTCTTTCAAATTTACCTTCAAATTACCATATACAGTTAAGTATACTAAAATAAACGGTATTATCCCTATTTTGAAGGTACTGAGATTGAAGCATAAAGAAGCCATTCTCTCTAGTCATTGCAGAAGGCTGAGATTTGGGCCAGCTAGAAAGTCCCGTTTGATTTTGCATCACTTCCTGTTACGCGGAGGGTGCCGAAACCAGCAGTCAGCCGCCAAGCTCCTGTCTGCATGGTGCACTGGATTCAGACCGGGTTCAGGAGCCAGAGACTCCAAGGCACCTTGTTGGTGATGCATCTACACAGAGGATGTCTGGGGCATTTTCTAGATAATAAGACTGAATAATCTTATACCTGCTTGGCTTTGTGAACCCCATAACCACGCTTCCACATTACCAGCAGGTTGGGACGGATCTAGGGTTGGACCTTAGACTCCCCTCTCCCTGCATCTCCTCCTGCCAGGGTCCGTCTTCTTCCCACAGGTGCCATGGAGGCAGGATTACTGTAGTTGGTGGAGCTCTAGTTCAAGTTCACAGAGCCCACTGCGGTGGAGGGGATGCAGGCTTGGCTCAGGAGCTCGTGGCATGGTTGGAGGACACAGTTCAAATGGCAGCTGTCCCCTTGCCTCCAGTACCCTGGGTGGTTGCTGACACAGTGTCTTTTACTTTGTGTCCCCTTGGCCACAGAGCTCAGCACACCTTTGGGTTCCCCAGAAAGGAAACTTTGCTGCAGTTTCCTAGGGAACCAGAGAAGGAAATACATTGCACATCTCAGAGCAAATAACTGAAAATACCCGCTTAGACAATTATGTTCTCCCCAAAGCACCAGTGTCCCCCGCCCCCCCCCCCCCCCCCGCCACTTCCTAGATGTCCCCTGGGAACTCCAGCTGCTACCCTCCCACTAAGGGTAGTGGTGGGGTGTCAGCCCCAGCCCCCTTCCTTGGCCTGTATCCCCACGCCTGCCTGCATACGCAGGGGACCATGACATTCAGAAACAAAAAGTGCTTCAGTTAATAGGACCCACCCTGTAAAGGCAGTTCAGAGACCACCGCTTGCTTCTTGATGTGTTTTTTTTTTCAGGAGTTTTTCTCACACACCTACCCGCACTCATTCTTACCCCCAAATTGTTTATCACTAAGTCAAGACTCCTCTCTCCCAAAGGAATCTGGTAAATGACAGTTTCTTTGTTTTACAAATCTTTACCCTCTCCCTGTCTCCTCTAACGCCTGTTGTCCAAAAACTTTAAACATTTACGGGTAAATCAGAAAAGACCTGAAATGCAGATCATTCTGCTGCCCACATTTCAGGCCAGAAAGGGGATGAGAAAATAGCAGGGGAGAGTTTACTGGGCTCCGCTATCTTTATTATTCCGTTCACTTATTTATTTAACAAGTATTTATTTGGTACCCGTAACGTTTTTTTTCAAAGACCATACTAAAAGTATCAAGATATTGAGGAACAGAAGAGATGAATAAGCTGTTCACGTACTCTGGGGTCGGTGACGTGGGGGAGAGAAACACGCAGAAAATAGAACAGTGCGGAGCGAAAGGGGTCATGTTGGGCACCCGGGAAGACTTCAGGTTTTGGTGGGAGTGAGAGAGGGCGTTCTAGGCAGCAGGACACCAGGACAGGCCCGCGGGTAGACGGGTACAGATGATGCTTTGGTAACAGGAAGTAATACCACTTGAGGCCAGCCCTGGGGAGGAGCTCCTTTCTGGTAGAGGCGGAGGAGGATGATGAAGTGAAGCTGAAGCGGTCTGGGGGGGGGCGGGGCGGGGAGGAACGCGGTAGCATCATTCTGAGATGCACTGAGAGGCTGCTCCGGAGTTGGGTGTGGGCGACCTTAACATCTCAGTAAAACAGCATTGTCCGTGAGGATTGAAAATCTGGAGCGTTTGGAAATGCTCATCACAGAAAATGTAATTTAGAAGGATTTCCATGTAGGAGTGACCCTACAGAGTTAAAATAGCATACATTTAGTGTCAGTGCGTCCTGCCTTCCTGGGGAGGGGTAGTGAGGGCGGGCTGCAGCAGTTCCGGGTAGCTCACAGGACAGAAGGGTGTTATTCCAACGGGATCCCACCAGAAGGTCTAGGGAGCTAGGGAGTTTGAGGCAGGAGGAGTGACCTGGAATCCAGCCTGAGCCCTCGGTGAGTGATCAGAAGAGAAGAGGGGCTGGGAGACGGAGAGAGCTTAGAGCATCACGCCGGAGACAGACGTCGGATGCAGCACACGTGGTGTGAGCATCCCCATCAGAAATCTGAGAGCGCTGGGCTGTCTGTCCTCGGAAAGACTGGGCCGTCCTAGAGGTGGACCAGAGCGAGGGGTACTGGGTGGCGAGCTGGGATTAATGGGGTGCTGGCCTCTCCTCCCACCTCCTGGGTAGTTCTGTTTGCAGTATTTGTCTGAAGAGGTTTTAATGAAATCTAATGTATTAATGCTTGCTATTTATACAGATTCAAATATTTGTTATATATTCATACTTCCTCAAGCACGTCGTTCGTAGTTATGTTACTGCACAAGACTGTATTTTGCAGAAATCTGGCAAAACTTATTTTAGTATATATTAGGGTGGTATTAGACCATTTCCTTCAAGCTGTTACTTACTGAATACAGGGAATTTCATTTGTATATACTTGGTGCAGCTCCTCCAAATGTTGTTTAAAAATAAATGTTGTTGAGGAGACCTCTACCAGTAACTGCTTATTTACCTGGGGCCAGTTAGAGTATTTTTCTCTGGGTGAAAAACTGTTGATTCTCTCCTTCTTACACAAATAGATATACACAAGCAAATACATACTGATGACAGGTCTTAAAATCGACAGTCCTTAAACCAGCAAAATATGTATATAACATAAATTTGTGGAAAGCACTCAATTGAGAATTGTTCATACTGAATGCAGTTCATCTTGTGGACACGTTTATGGTGTTTAAGTTGCACCTGATCATTTTATGGTCCAGAAAAGACGGATTTGTATCAGCAGACTTGTTCAGTGAGCGAGAAGTAATGCATTTGCCCCCCAGAGACACAGAGCAATGACGCCCTGCGTTTTCAGCATGGAAGAGAACAGTTGAGCGTTATGACCTGATGTGTTGGGTGTAGTGACCTTCTGTGCCTCCTGTCTGCATCAGCACCTCATCCTATGCCCAGATTTAATTAGGGACAAAATAGGACTTTAATGTCTATTTCCACTCTCCGTGTAGTTTTCCCAAACTTCACGTGCGCTGTTTCTTCAGCTCTCAAAGTGAAGTTGTCTCTGTTACAGAGAAGGGATTTGACTGGTTTCCTGTGGGGAGGTGACCACGTGGTTGCCTTGTGCACCATTTCTGTGGTGCTCATGATGGTCTTCACTCCTCATCATCATTGTCCTCAGCTTGTTTACATGTTGATAGGAAAGGGGAGATTTAAAGTGTTTTATATACAAAGCAGGAACGTGAGCCTTTGTAATCCTTGTATTTAACCTGGATTCAGGTGAAAACTTCATGGGTAAAGAATTTGGAAATCTCTCTCTGCCTCACTATAAACTTGGGTTACACATATATCGAGAATGCACCCTGTTCTCAGTGCAGATAAAAGAAAAACAAGATACCATTATGTGACTAATTAAAATAATCTTTGATTCAGATGAACCTCGAAGATATCACCAGAACAGAGTTAGTGGAACCAAGATAGTGGAGCCTTACCTTCTTTGAAAAGCAAAATAACCTTAAGTACACCTCTCTCGGAAAACTACCAGCACCTGATATGGTGCCGACACATAGTAGTTGCTCGATAAATGTTTGTTCTTTCAACGAGAGGCCTCCCACCACCACCCTAGCTACTGCCAAAGGCCCACTCCCTTAGAAGGCTTACAGTCTTGTAGGTTAGAGAGACGTTTATATAATTAATATCAGCTATATAAATTTAATCTAGTACAAGTTTAATTCTATAATTAATGTCCTGTGATGTGTGCTCTGATCAGACTGTGAGCTGCATGCCAGGGAGTCACGGACGAGGGAATGATTCTTCCAGGGAGAAAGGCGTAGAAGCAGGGGTGCTGCCAAGGGAGGGACTGCGCTTGGACACGCGCCCTGGAGGCTGAGCAGGAGGCCACGGGACAGGTGGACACTGAGGAGGCCATTCGAAAGACCCTTCCAGAGACTGACAAATGTGCCCCATTTCTGTGTTGACCAGTTGTCTGAACTGTGAGAGTTTTAATCCACTGGGAGCTGGGGTTAGAAAGGTAGTGTTGGGTCAGCCGGGAACAGGTCCTGAATGCCATGCTAAGGGCTTTGACCTTGAGAGGGGAGTGGAAAGCAGGAAGCTTGTGAAAGGGTAAAGAATTTGGAGATTCCTCTCTGCCTTGCCTATAAGCTTGTGTTGCAGTTATACTGAGAATGTGCCCTGTTCTCCACAAGCCACCACATCTGATTTGGGGGCAGCAACACGCAGAGGTTTGTATACAGCAAGGCTGCTCAAACTTTACCCTGCGTCGGAAGCCCCTGAAGATTTTGTTATAACACAGATTTCTGGGCTCCACCCCAGAGTTCCAGGTGAAGTGTGGGTGAGACCTCAGAATTTGCGTTTCTAACAAGTTCCCAAGTGAAACCGTTGCTGCTGGTCAGGCGTCACACTTTGAGAACCGCTGGTTTAGGTTATGGACTGAGTTACTGAAGGCAGAAGCTGCTGAGATCTGTATGTGGGTTTATTAATGTGAGTTTATTAAAATATCAGGATGCGAGGCACCAAAATGAACCATTGCCCCAAATGTACCCATAATGATCTTCTTTGTTCAATATTTTGGGGAAATCGTATACAGTGTTAATGGTTCCAGAGAGTCCCCACCCTCTTCATTAACGTGGGACTCTTGGAGACACCAGTGTAACGTGGTGAAGACAAAGATTCCTCTCATCCCCTTACGGACCTCGTTAAGCCCAGTTCACAGGAACACACAGCTTTGGATAGCGCTCTCCCCGTCAGGCCGTCTTCATCTGTCTCCTCCCAGCTCCACCCCCGCTCTCCCCCTGCATCCTGCATCCCTGTTGTGAGCACTGGGGGCTGATATCCAGAAGCAGAAGGAAGTGCATTGGATGCTTTGGGGGGCTCTCTCAGGGACTTTATCTTCCTCTTGCTGTCTTATCATTGTGTGCCCAAATGCCCTGATTCTGCTGCCCGGGAAATCACTCAGCCGCGCCTGTCCTCCGGAGACTTGGTATGTGCAAGTTGTCAGGGAAGTTGCCATGCCTTATGAAGGCATTATTCTGGGGCCACCGTGGGAAAGAGGAGTGAAACCCATATTATGAGGTAGGTGTGAAGTAGCTGTTGAATTAATTAGAGATTTCAAAATATGGTCTGACATTATGGAGCTGTGAAAGCAACAGAGGAGAAGAAGCGGGACTTTCCTGGTGGTCCTGTGGTTAAGACTCTGTGCTTCCGATACAGGGGGTGTGGGTTCGATGCCTCGTCAGGGAACTGAGATCCCATGTGCCACGTGGTGTGGCCAAAAAAAAAAAAAAAAAGAAAGAAAGAAAGAAAAAAAAGAGGAAGACGCTACCGGCCAAAGCCTCACGAGCTGGTGTCCAGTTATCTATATCCACATCCTGATTTTGCTGGAGGCCATCTCTTCTACCAGAGAGATGAACAAAGGCATTGCTGGTTCATTGTTGCTAAGCCTGAGTACACTTAAGACAAGCCCATCCGGGGGCTCCATCCTCCAGCTCTTCATCAGGATGCCCGTGATGTGTCAAGTACTCTTCTAAGGTGTAGTGAAAACCAGCTAAAAACCCCAGTCCTCCTGGAGCTTATTCTAGTAGGGAAGAGAGACAAAAACAAGCCATATAAGTAAATACATACGGATTACGTCGTTTTAGTGCGCTTCTCAGATATTGCGTAGTCTTACAAATTTAAGGTTTGCAGTGCAACCCTGCGTTGTCAAGATGATGGTTAGCATTTTTTAGCGTTAAAGTGTTTTTTTACTTAAGATACATACATTGTTTTCTTAGACGTAATGCTATTGCACACTTAATAGACTACATAACTTTTATATGTACTGGGAAACCAGAAAATTCGTGTGACTCACTTTATTGCAATCTGCTGTACTGTGGTGGTCTGGAACCCAACCCACAATATCTCGGAGGTGTGACTGTACCATGTTAGGTAGTAAGAAGTGCTTAGTAGAAAAATAAGAAAAGAGAAATAAGTAGTGTGGAGATGGGGAGTAAGGGGGTGAAATTTTAGATGGTATATCCAGAGAAGGCATCACTGAGAAAGTGACTTTTGAGCAAAGACTTGAAGGAAGTGAGGGAGCTAGTCACGTGGAAGGAGCATTCCAGAAAGAGGGAAGATCACAGACAAAGTTCCTGAGGCCACACTTACTGTGTAGTATGTTTGATGGGTTCTAGATAAGCAAGGAAGGCAGAGTGAGCAAGGGAAAACGTGGTGGGAGATGAGGCCAGGGAAGGGGACAAATTGTAGAGATCCTTGTAGATCAGCGCAAGAACGTGAACTTGTACCCTGAGCGAGATGGGACGCCTTGGGAGGATGTCCCATTCAGCAAAGAAATGGCCTCATCTGACAGTTTTTAACAAGATCACTTTGGCTGCCGTGTTGAGAAAGGAATGAGGGGAATGTTGGGGGGAGGGAGACAGAAGCAGAAGCGAGGGGACCAGGTAGGAGGCTGTTAAACATAGTCCAGGCAAGAGGTGACGGTGGCTTAGACCAAGATGCTAATGGTGGTGATGGTGCAAAGTGTCAGATTCTCATTATATTTGGAGTGTGGTGGAAAGGATTTGCTGACTGATTGGATGTGAGACGTGAGAGAAGGAGGAACATCAAAGATGATGCCACAGTTTTTGGACTGAAGAAATAGAAGAATGGCATTGTCATTACTGAGATGGGGGAGCAAGTGTGGATGAGATTAATTTTGGTAAATTGAGCCATGTTAAGTTTGAGATGCAGTTAGACATCCAGGTAGGCAGACGTATCAAGTAGGCAGTAGGATGTACGAGTCTGGGTTCAAGGGAGAGAGATGAGCATCCTGGGAGTCATTGGTATAAGTTTAAGCTATGAGATGGGATGAGATCATCAAGGGAGTGAGCTCAGGTAGAAAATAACCTACGTTCAAGGACTAAGCCCTGGGACACTTTGATGTTTAGAGGTCAGGAGGATGAAGAGAAATCCCAGCAAAGAAAACTAGGGTAAGAGAGGCAGCAGCCTGGAAGCCAGATGAAAAAGATGTTTCAAGGAGGAGCTGTCGGCTCCATCAAATCCTGCAAAAGGTCAAGTCAGATCAGGGCCAAGAATGAACCAGTGGTTTAGCGTGAAGTAACCTGTGGCAGTCGTTGATGACCTTGGTAAGAGTAGATGAGAGTAGTTTGAGTGGAATGTGAGTAACTGAGGCTGGATTGAAGGGATCCTGGGAAGAAGGAAAGTGATGACATCAAGAATAAACTCTTGCAAGGAGTTTGTTATAACAGGAAGGACAGAAATGGAGTGGCAGTTGGAAGGGAAAGGGAGGCCAAGGTGGGAGTTTAAGGTGAGAGAAATCCGAGCTAGTTTCGATGCTGATGGAATAATCTAGTAGAGACTGGGGATGTGTTGGTGCAGGAGAGAGACGAGGAGATTGCTGATTGCAGTTTCCTTCAGAAGGCAGGAGGGCGTGGAGTCCAGAATCCAGCATTTAGGAAGAGGCTTAACCAGGAGTAGTGGTGTACATCCCACGCCCGGTAGCAGGAGGGAAGAGGAGGTACAAGGCCGATGGTGGCCACGGTGGGCTGAGGGTGGTTGTGGGAGTGTTCTGTCGATTGCTTCCACTTTCTCAGTGAAATAGGAGCTCAGGTTATCATCTGAGAGTGAGGAGAAAGAATGGAGTAAACTGTTTAGAAAACTCTTATCTAAGAGAATGGGAGAATGCATGGAATGGGGAAATGTGGTATGACTGTTTGGAGGCATCCAGGCTGACCTCAAAGTGGTGACTGTGACTTTAAAGTAGGACCAGGCAGCCATTTGGTGGCATGTTTTCCTTCAGCCCCATCCTGCAGGTACAGGCTGGGAGTAAGCAGACAGTTGGATTTAACCGAGATCGTGGTTTAGCTTAGTCAAGGGAATTTCAAGAGCAGAACAAAGAGATTTGAGGTTGAATGCAAGGGAAAGGTTGTAGTGATTGCCCATGGTTTCCAAGTTGGGTGAGGGAGGAACCAGGGCAAAGGTCAAGGAACAGGAGGTCGGGGTGTTGGAGGGATCGTCTGTTGGTTGACGTCTGTTGGTTGATGAAATTACCAAGATTCATGGCAGGAGTTGCGTAGCGTTGGAGCAGATGACAGTGAGCAAAACCTAAGACGTTCAAGGAGTTAGGGATGTGACTAAGGCGAATTGCCTGCGAGAAGGATGGGTACAGGTAGGATCCGAAGGTGTGGGCTTCACGTAGGTGGGGTTTTAGAAAGGGCAGAGGAGCAGTGGTGTGAAAGTTGGATGGAAGTAAAAAAGCATCTACCAACCTCCCAGCACAACAGGATGAAGAGTGTGGGGAGAACACAGTCCCTACTTGAGATGGCTACAGGGGAAGGGGTCCCTCAGGGAGAGCCAGCTCTCAGAGTGAAGAGGAAGGGGATGTTCCCAGAAGAGGCTGAGGATGGGGGGATTTTGCACTTGGCTGACTGTGGGTTCAAGAGGGAGGGTTCAAGAGGAACAGTGGAAGCGGTCAGAGATCCAGGGAGCATTAGAGTCTGAGGGAGGAGGGAGACCTGGGCTTCTTCTGTGACTTTCTCTGGATTCCAAAGTCCCAGGACAGGATGGTTTCCCTGTGAGCATCCTGCATCTTACTACTCCCGGGCCACAGGTATGGTTCTATTAATTCCTGGGCTTTCTTGGCAAGCAGGCAGCATCATGCCCACTCCTGTCCAGGTCTCTCCTTGACACCTGGTTTGCGTCCAGCCAAGGTGGCATATTGCTGTGCTCTTGCCCTAAGGAAGCCCTCACTCCCTTGCTGATTGCGCTCAATGGGGTCTGTTAAGGAGGAGAGAGCTGGAGAGAAAGCCCCCAGCTGAGCTGCCAGGAGCAGTGTTTCCCAAGCTTTGGTGACCTTGGTACCATTTTTACTAAATGATTTTTTTTGTAAACATACTTACCTTTTTTTCCTTACAGAAATATCTTTTTAAAAGAAACTCACAAGAAGAAACCTGCCACAATTAAAACATTATTGTAAATGATGAATATAGAGCCAGAACAATGAAAGTTTTAATAATATTATACATCCTTGGATAACCCAAAATCATCTCATTTGCCACTCGGGGAAGTGAGTGAACCTGCGGATGGTTGAGTCTCAGGACTCCCTCCTCCTCCTGAGGCTCCCTGCATGGGTTGTCCTCCCCCTACTGATCTCTGTGGCTTAATGATCCCTGACTTTCCTGCTCACCCCTGGGGTATACGTGCAGGAGAACCAAAAGCCGAATCACCAGCCTGAGGAGGGCGTTTCTCTAATGTGCGGGGTACGGTTTCCAGTACAGGGACGCGGCCCCTGCAGAGGCCCAGCGTGGGAAGGAGTGTGCGCTTCCAGGGAATGAGACACCTGCGGGAGGAGAGGCTGCTGCACGCAGTCGGGTACAAGTATAAAATCTGGGTCTTCTTCTAGGAGCAGCATGAAGCTTCTAGGGGACTTAAGGGGGGATGTAGAATGATCAGATTTTAAGTTTTTCAAAAGCTCCCCTGTCAATTGTGCAGAGAAGGGATTGGAGGGGCAACTGGACGGAGACACTGGGAGAGGCCTGGCCGAGGCCGCGTGAGACCTGGTGGCCCAGACTGAGATGGCAGTGGCAGTGAAGGATGGAAGGGTAGAGCGCTAAGGAAGGTCTAGGAGGTGAGAGGTGCAGGACCTGGTGCTTGTCTGACTGTGGCGTGTTGGGGGGACCTGGGGACCAGCGTCTGTCTGGTGTGGCTTGGTGGTTGGTGGTGTGACAGGCCCTGAGATGAAGCAGAGTTGAGATGGGAGAGCACGGGTGGATTTGTTTCACACAGGCTGACCTTGCAGTTGGTGTGTGGCATCTAAAGAAAGACGTCTCCCCGTTAGGGACATGGGTCTGGAGCTTGGAGGAAGAAGAGTGGGAATGGGATGGGAACTTGATCAGGAGCCTGTGCCTCAGGTGGGACCGTGGAGGCTGGTGGTGCTTCCCAGCCTCTCCTGGTCACCGTGACCTTGGTATGTGACTGATGGGCACCAGTGTCCACCTGCCATCCAATAGGAACAGTAAGTTCCACTACTAGTTAGAGGCTGCACCGAGAACTCTTCCTCCGAAATAAAGCAGAATACGGTGTGGGTTTTGATGCTCATGAGCGCTGAGATGCAGACAGAGTTTGTGTTTGTTTTGTCTGTTTTTCATTTTTCTTTATCCTCCTCCTCCTCCTTTGTCCTCCCTCTTCCTTCTCCTCATCGTTCTTTTTCTTCTCTGCTGCTGCTTCTCTCTTGTCCACTGCGGCGGCATCTGGAAACTCAACACTGACATTTTATATAGAAGTGTACACATTTCGTGTAGGCACATCACTGTAACAGAAAGGTCGCTCTGGGGCATGTCCTTTCTGCACCCCACGTGGAGAGTGGAGGGACGCTTCTGGTAAGCCATGAAAGTCTGCGTCCTTCACTTTACAGAGTCACATGCTGCTCGTAGTCATATTTGGGAAGCAGAGATGAGATGCATGCTTAAGCAGAGTACAGTTATTATTTGTAAGTCTTATTTGTGCTGCTAGATTAATATTTTGCCCTCGGAAGAAATTTACATGCTAATCATTTTCCGTTAATTTTTAAATTATTTTAAGCAAATTTAAACAAACACATTTTTGGATTATCTTAAACAAATTAAACAATTGGTTTAGTTTGAAGCAAAATTTTTTTAAGATGCATTTTTTTAATTGTTTTAATTAATTGCTTAACAATTTTTAAATTTTTTTTAAGAACAATTATATGATTGTTTTATTGGGTTATTTTTAAATTTTATTTTATTTTATTTTTTTATACAGCAGGTTCTTACTAGTCATCAATTTTATACACAACAGTGTATATACATTAAACAAATTATTTTAGACAAATAAGAGGAAACAAATTTTTCCTCCAACTAATG
>RJWK010002646.1:39240-51356 GCA_004363435.1 Platanista minor
CCCCCCCCCCGCCTTCTCTTTAGGTATTAGCTTGTAAGTGTCACCAAGTTTTATTTCAATTACTCGTCTTTTAAAGATAGGTTTTTAATTTTTGTCCTCTGTTCCTTTTGTATTCTACACAATTCAAACATTTTTTGAACACAAAATTTTGAGTGATAGTAAAGCAACAGTAAATGAATTCTGTCTTTGTCATAAATGTTACAGTGTATTTTAAGTAAACATTTTAATCAATTTACAACCTTTCAATCATGAGTGAGACCTATTAAAATAAAATAGTAATAAATTTTTCAGTATAGATTGGCCCTTTTTTCTCTTAAAAAAGATTGCATTAATGCTTAGACTTCCACACAATGAGGAGTAAAGTCATAAAAGTTAATTTGCCCTCACACATGGAGGGGAGGTAGACAGTAAATACGGAATTATCTAGAAGCAAGGAGGCATATCATCTGGTAAGATATCCAGTGTATTGATACATTAGTAATCTTTTTAAAAAATTTTTGGACAAAGACTGGTTTTTAAAATACTTTTAAGCAAAGAAAGGTATTCCTAAAATTAATGTGTATCTTCCAAGTGAATGTATTCTTATTATTTTTTTGTTTGTTTATTTTTATTTTTATTTTTTTTGCGGTACGCGGGCCTCTCACCGCTGTGGCATCTCCCGTTGCGGAGCACAGGCTCCGGACGCGCAGGCTCAGCGGCCATGGCTCACGGGCCCAGACGCTCCGCGGCATGTGGGATCTTCCCGGACCGGGGCACGAACCCGTGTCTCCTGCATCGGCAGGCGGACTCTCAACCACTGCGCCACCAGGGAAGCCCTGTTGGTTTATTTTTGCTTCAACTAAAGGAAACCTCGTATAGGCACAGCTCTTTGGGCATTTTGATTTGAACTGACTACAAATCAGTCAATAATCATTGTCTGTTTAGCCTGCTTTCCCTAAGTATGGCTTTTCATTGCATTTTTATAGTGTCTTACGAGAGTCTAAAAAATAATTTAGTCAGACGTGTGCCCCTGATTTGTTTCATGTTAATTACATAACGCTTCCTTAACATCTCCATGGCTTCTAAGCTCCCTTATCTGATACACAATATAAAGAGAAATACCTTTGGGTAGATAAAGTGGTTCCTTGATGTGTAAAAGAATCTAGAGTCCAGGAAACACTGAGCTATCTTTGAAATTCTGTTTTTAAGTTATCATAATAGTATTCGATTAAAAATTGAAGGAGGGCTTCCCTGGTGGCGCAGTGGTTGGGAGTCTGCCTGCCGATGCAGGGGACACAGGTTCGTGTCCCAGTCCGGGAAGATCCCACATGCCGCGGAGCGGCTGGGCCCGTGAGCCATGGCCGCTGAGCCTGCGCGTTCGGAGCCTGTGCTCCGCAATGGGAGAGGCCACAACAGTGAGAGGCCCGCGTACTGCAAAAAAACAACAACAAAAATAATTGAAGAAGGTTCAGGTCTGAATTTCAGCTCAGTGTTCCCAAGAGGCTTCAGTTCCAGAAGCAACTACATCAAAGTCAGTTTATTGAGTTTGTCTCTGCAATTTACTCTTCATGTCCCAAGTTAGTTTTGACAATAAGAAGAAGTAATTGTATACATATTAAATGTATAGAGCAACTGGTTTTTAAAGTGAGCTTTGCAGCTCGTTAACTGCTTGATTATAAGTTACTACGTCAGTACTTTAATAATGTACAGATTTTCATATTAACTTGCTAAATTCCCACAGTGTAGTTGGAGAAAAACAATTTACTTGAAAAAAAGGCTACAGACTTTACCAGGATTTATATATCTGTATATGTATGTATGTATAAATTCATTCTATGATTTCTTTCATATCAGTTCTTTCAGTGCCATTAGTTCAGTGCCATTCTACATAGGCACATTTTTCTAAACTCTAGTAATACAGTAGTGGACAAGAAGAACAAAAGTGTCTTTTCCTATATATCTTAAATTTATATCAGGACAGACTGACAATAAACCAGGAAAATAAAATAATAACTAACAGTTAAAAAGTATGCTTGCTAAGTTGCAGTGACCATTTTAAGTGAGGTACATGCATTATAGGAAAAATAACAATAAAATGTGGTGGGCAGAAGGTGTTGGACACTTTAGTGTTAAGGACGTTTCAGGGTTGGGCTCTCTGACAAAATGACATTTTAGTTGAAATATGAGATGAGAGATATTTAAATAAATTTGTTAAGCAATAATAGACAGGTCTAATCAGTGTTTTTAAAGGAAACTTTGGAGCAGACAGAAGCAGTCTTTAAAGATATAATAGAAGAAAACTTAGCTGAGTTTAATAATGACACAAACCTGTGAACTGAAGTGGTTGTCTGCTACCAGACAAAATTAGTGAACAGAGATTATCACACATGTAAAATTATTTTCAAGGGGAAAAAGGGTGTGTTACATACATGCTGAAAAAATTAGGTGGCCTTCAAATGAAGAAAATCAAGCTGGTTTCCTCCTTCATTTGGTCATAAATCTGTATTGAGCAGCCCCACACTGTGCGTACAATTGTGAGCAAGACAACGACATCCCTCCTCTCATGAAGCAGAGAAAATGAGCAATAAACAGACAAAGCCCAGTAAATAAGAGGATTTTAGGTAATGTTAGGTGCCATGGAGAAAATACAAGGCAATGTGGTAGTGTGGCCTGAGAGCTGGGCAGTGGGCTGCTTTAGATGGGCAGGTAGAAAGGGTGATCTTGGGGTGAGGTTGAGCTGAGATCTGAATGCGGAAAAGAAGAGAGGTGTGAAGATCTGGAGGTGAGCACAGCTGAAGGTGAGGGAGCAGCAAATGCAAAGCCCCTGGGATGGGACCAAGCTCAGCGTGTTTCCAGAATGAGAAGACCCAGGGAGAGTGGCCAGTGTGGTAAAGAGGAGGGCAGGGGCTTGACCACGTGGCATCGTGAACCTGAGTCTGAGCACTGTGGGAACCCACTGGATGATACTCAAGAAGGTCTGAACGTTGAAACCCAGCTGGAATTTCCATTCTCTTCATAGAGGACTTCTCCCAGAAACCCCTTTCCTGAAGCCAGACTCGTGATCTAAATGATAACGAAGATGGGAAGTTGCTTTTCCACACTGAGTCCAGCTTTGTGACTTACAGTTTCTTTCTTATAAGGACAAAAAACCGTTATGAAAGGGAAACTACAGACATATGTGCATGTATTTGAAAGAGAAGAGAGAATGTGAATAGTGGTTGAAACCATGTGGTGAGATCCTAAAACAAGCACCGCCTGGAGACAGGGAAGCTGAGCTAATTACAAAGTCTGCAGGGCTGCCCGGGTGCCATGGAACTTTTCCTTGGCCACAGCTCTGACGAACTCCTCCCAATTCACTGAGCGCTTCCTGCCCGGCTGTGCTGCGCCTTTGACATTCATGGTCTCTGTGGTGGGAATGAGAGACTCGCCTCCTGTGACACAACCCGTGAGCAGAAGCCCAGGCAGCTCATCTCTATTTCCTATTTCTAACCAAACAATATTATTGAAACAGAACTGGGGAGAAACATTATCTCTAAACACACGGTAGCATGTCATTCTAGATGGTGATAAATCTTATTTCAGTGAGAGGACAGCATCGTCCATTTAACATTTTCAAGATGAAGCTTAAATATCAGGTTTATTTTTTTCGTTAAGTTGACATTTCTTTTGTGCAGCCTCACTGCACATCGTCTTCCTTGCCGAGTGTTTGTTGGGACTTGAGATCAATAATCTGTGTATAGGTGTTCATCAATTATGTTTCATCTTATAATTGTTCATATGATTGTATATAATGTCAATCTTCTTGAAGTAATTAGCTGCCTCCAAATGGGGTAGCTGTTTGGCCTGGCAACATCCTGGAAATTTTTGGACTTGTTAAAGACAGAATTTCTTCAGGAAAGAAAGCCAAAGGGTTCATATGGAAGGATGCTGAAAGTTTCCTCTCAGGGGATGGCTGTTTCATAGCCAAGTGGGAACAAGTTTTATTTACCTCATCCCTTCAGCACATTGGACTCATTACTTCTGTGGAAGTAGAAAACAGAAAACTACTCTTGCTGTCTTAATTGCATAACAAAATGGTTGGTGATCATTTTTTAAGTGATACGTATTAAATTTACCTAGTCATACAAGGTTCCAAATTTTTAATCAACCTGAAAAAATATTGAAAAAACACACTTGAATTCCGTATATCCAGAATTTGTGATATACTTACCAAGATAGAGAACGTTTATTCACCTCAAAACTGTAGATTTGGTTATAGCTTTTAATCTTTTGGAACTTTGTCTAAAGTTACATCCTATTCATTCCCATTTCATTGTGAAATCTTAGCCATGTTTTCCTGGGCATAGACCTCTAAAGGAGTTTGATGTGATAGTTCCTTTTATGGAGGTTTTTTTTTTTTCTTTCCGTAGTCTTTTTTTCTCCAGATAATAAGTTACATGTTTATGGTTAAAGACTGAAATTATTCAAAGATATATACATAGAATGTGAAAGTTTCTCTTAATCGATCCTCAGAAGTAACCATTTGCAATGCCCTCAGGAGGTCTTCTTGGGTCCAACTAAACATTCAGACTCACAGGACTCCCATAGGCCATGCTTGGCACCGGGTGACCCAGGAATGATGTAAGACAGAGATCACGGCTTCTCGGCAGGGCCGAGCCACAAGGGGCTCTGGCAACAGCGTCCACTGCAGTCCACACAGCTGTCCAGATGCTGTTCTCTTTGCGCCACCTCTCGAGGTAATAGCTTAGGTGCTAGGAGAGGAGCCCCACGTGGGGAAGATTCGAGAACCACTCTGCCATAGAATCCTATGCAACAGGAGAGCCACTTTCTCTGGACACAGCTCCATGGGCAGAACGTCCAGAATCCCCATGAGGGACGTGCTGAGTTACAGGAGTCACCTCACTCAGAGAAGCCTTACGCTGTGGCTTCCTACCAAATAGCTCTCGTTTCCCTTATCCGCAAACAATTCATCGGTTTATCAAGCAGTTTATCATTTTCCTATAAGCAATGGTACCAAGTTGGCATAACACTTGATCAGGTTCCCAGAATCCTCTTGATGGACATAAGAGTAGTTTCCAGAGTTTTGCTGCTGTGAGTACTTCGCTGTGGACATTCTGGAAGATATCAACACGTCTGCAAGTGCAGACTTGCTCCATGAAGAAATTTCGTAATTGCTCAACTGTTGTTAAAGAGTTAATTTACAAAAAACCAAGATTAGGAAAGAACACACAGAAACTGGGTGGGCTGAGAGCGCTGAGGGCCTTCACCCCCATTAGTGAGAGGGTTTTAGGAATTCCTTAACCATCGTTCATCTAAGTCTTTTTTTTTTTTTTTTTTTTTTTTTTGAGGTACGCGGGCCTCTCACTGCTGTGGCCTCTCCCGTTGCGGAGCACAGGCTCCGGACGCGCAGGCTCAGCGGCCATGGCTCACGGGCCCAGCCGCTCCGCGGCATGTGGGATCTTCCCGGACCGGGGTACGAACCCGCATCCACCTGCATCGGCAGGCGGACTCTCAACCACGGCACCACCAGGGAAGCCCCATCTAAGTCTTTTAATCTCCCTGTTGACTCACATTCATTTGCTTATGTATTTACTATAATGTCCCCTTAAGGAGAATGATGTCAGCTGAAGGGCCTCCAAGGGATACTTTATATTCACTCGGGTGGTGAACCAATTCAAACAGGCAGCGTTGTTGATTATTAGGTATAACGTATGTCTGTGAAGAAAATAGAAGGAACCTAGGGGTTATTACAGGCAAAGTGACCTTACGAATTGAAAAGATGAGAAGTCCGTGGATTCTCGGAAACTCTGGGGTGGTGGGGATTGAAGACAGGGAAAAAGCAGAAATCAAAGAAAAACGTAATGCATTATTTTGTATGGTGACAAATTTCAGAATAAAAAAAAAGAAAACTAAATTATTTGTCCTGAATAATACTGGAAGAAGAGCAGATTGCCTGCGGTGACTGGGCTCGTATGTAAGCGTTATGCTCGTTCTATTTCCAGATTCACTGTGTGAGTGGGCTGAGCTCTCACTAGAGGTGCTGCATTATTCAAGGTTTTTAAACTTGTTTTATTTTTATTTATTTATGTTCTTCCAGCTTAGCATTTTCTTCTGGATTCTAAATAGCTTTGCCTTCTGTTTTGAGTTAGTTTGTCCTCTTTATACGCTTACACGTGTTGTGCAAGATAATAGCTCCTCCTGGCTCTCCTTCTCTGTGCCCGTTCGCTGACCTTGTGTGGAATCTTCATCAGATTAAACCCTGTGTTTTCAGATTCCACATCTGTAAAATGATCATGCCACAGCTAGTTTGTAAAAGATTGTGAGAGCCTCAGATGAAATACGTTATTGAAAGTCACCACAAAGTATTGTGCAGCGTCTGCCGGAGAGCATGCCTTTGAAATTTGGTCATGCAAATCATTGCCGCAGTGCTCTTTATCTGAATGAAAACTATGCATTTTCCACTCTATTAAAATCAGTATAATCCTTTTAAATATCAATCAAGTTATGTGCCCAGAAACAGAGCCCCAGTAAGTGTCGTCTTCTCTTTTCTCTACGGATGAGGCAGAGTTCCTACTTGATGTCTAGCGTCCCTGAAGTTTACCTGTGGATCCAGGTCATAGTCTGAGAGTCAGTCAGGACAAAAACATAGCTCATCGAGAAGCTGAAAAGAAAGGACTCTTTTAAAACCACATCCCCTTTCAACCCTTAGAATGAATGAGTAGTGAAGACCTACTGTCCTATCCCCTTCTCCCCTTTTGGATGAGTGGTCTGGTGGGCTCTGAATGTTTTTCGTGAAGTGGTGGTAGGACATGGGGCTGGAAGATCAGAGGGTCACTGAGAGAGCTGCTCCTTCTAGGAGGTCCAGAGATGCCAACCCCTGTCTGATTTGTAGAGGACTTTTTTTTTAGTACAGTTAACAAGCAGCCTTCCCTCCTGAGTGCTGGAGCCTAATGGGCTCCGGAGAATCATCTCACAGTGAAAGCAGTTACGCATTGGAATCGATTGTTGAGGGCCCTTTTATCATCTTAGCTAATAGTGATTCTGAAGCAGGTTTGTGCTTCTGCCCAGAGGCAGGAGGATGAACCATGAACATGGGATATTTTATGTATTAAAATGTGTACAGTCTAAATAAACGCTAAGGGAACTTGACTGCCCATGTGTGGTGAGAGCCTAGGTTACTGGGAACAGGTGTTGTGTTGCCTGTCTGCATCATAACTGAGTTATCCCAGTGAGTCTTCAGAGTCCCTAAGTGTCAGACAGGATCAGCCTCCATCAGCCGTATCCCCGGCAGGCGGCGGTGGGGGGGGTGGGTGGGGCTCCTTTCTCCCTGTTACGGAGCTCAGGGAGAAAAATATTTTCAGAGCCTTCGAGTAACACATGAAAGATTGCTGTGTTAGAGCAACTGTTCACTCTCACATCTGGCGGTCTCTGGGTGCCCAGTAAATACCATTGGGAGGGAGGAAAACGGTTAGGGTAAGAGCTTATGTAATTTGTATATGAACTGTCAGTTTGTACCGATAGAGCCATTTTCAACCTTCTTTATTTCCCAAGTAGTTTCCCCAAAGTAGCACCAAAAAAAGGGGAAGAAAAGAAACTGGCTATTGGCCTTGTGTTTGTCTTAGACAGCCATTTACCATCCATCTCTGAAATGCATTCTAAACAGTTTTGTAACCAGCATTCCAAATTTAATTTAAAAATTGCAAATCTGCTCACCACCCAAATTATAATGCTACCAACCACAGCCACAAGGAGCATTCAGTGAACCTTAGATAAATTCAGCCGCACCAAGCGCTCAGCCTCCTTGAATTTTTTAATAGCACACAGCTATGTAGGCAAAAAGAGAACGCTGCCAGCTTCCTGACCTGGTATGTTATCAGAGGCCCACGTACCTCACTTGTATGGCTTGTGTCATACGATTCTCTCTACCTGATAGATAATCAGTATTTAAATCACTTCTTTCAAAGGTCGGTTGGGGAGCAAAAGGCACCAATTAGCTGGGAAGCTTTTCTCAGACATGTGGACCCAGGACCCAAGCTAGGAAATTCTAATTCAGGAAATCTGACATGGGATCTGAGAGTGTGTGTAGTTAGGGAAAAGAAATATTCCCCAAATGATGCTCTCTGGACCGTTGGTTAAGATGCTGCCTGTCATTTCTTTTTTGCGTCCACCTTGGGAGCATTATTGATTTTTCATTATTACAGTCATTGTTATAGATCACCAAATCTACAAGGTGATTTCCCGTGACAGATAATCTTGTCAAAATTAATGACAGGCACATTTAAACGTAGACAATGGAAACATGTTGATTGCCTCTTTGATCACCAAAGACTATGAAACATAGACTTGTACCAGGCTTTCCTCTCCAACCAGCAGGGAAACTTCTGTAACAATGGGCTGGAACCACTTGCACATTATGAGACATCAAGTACTCCAAGGGGCCTTAAAGATTGGGTAGTCCAGTTTTTCATTTTAGAAATGAGGAATCAAATCCCCCGGGAGAGTTTTGTTCAAGGTCACATCAAGACTTGGGGCCCAGGCAAGGTTCATGTCTCCTGACTCCTAGTCCTTCTTTCTCCTGAGTCTCCATGACCATGTTCACTCAAGAAGTGGGAGTTTTCAGAGTTCTCCAGATGAGCCCAGAAAGAAGAAAATCTCTTCCCTATAAAAATCTGTTTACATAGCGAGACCCCATGGATGAAAACTAGAAATGGGGTTCCTTCTATTGAATGTCATGGCAATGACAGGTTCCTGTCACGTCTCAGTCCCTGAAAGGGACAATTAGCATCACAGTAACAGATAGAAAATACAAGCATTTGAGTTAATTCAACTGCATAGTTATTCGTAAACATGCAATATGAAATTCTCACAGATCTGAAATGTTTCTCACTTTGAACAATTGTTGTGACGTATATTAAAGTTCTCAAATCCGTCTTCATTGGCTCATACCTAAATAAAATTGATACTGGCTTTGGGAGGAGTGGGATTTGATTTTATTTTGTATTTTATACCAAATATAACAAAGTCAGTGCAGTGCTAGGTATCGATACATTTCCAAATGTGGTTTTATACCTGGGATCTTGCCAAGTTTTAGCACTTCAGTGATGGCAGGACAGCAGCTCCTGTTGGTGGAATGTCCTAATTATAATTGCTGGCTGTTCCACGTGGACCACCAGCAAAGGATTCTGCCTTGTTCACTGAGCAAATCCTTAATGAGAGTCTAGAATGTACCAAGCTCTGGGTGGGGCACATAGCACATGCTCATAAATAGTGCATGGTACGCTCACATTACCATATCAGAGGTCTACGGGAGCTCATTGCTCCTTTGATAACCCATCTAGGTTGCCCTCAAGAGTTGCCGCTTCATGCCTCTAACAGATCAAACTGGGAGAATTACTTATTTGTTTGTGAGTATATTTCTCAGTGACAGCTGTTCTTATAAGGCCTTGGGAGCTGCTATTAATTTTGAGTAGTCAGAAATGCTTCCATCTAGTCAGCTGGGAGAGTTATGGCAGCCCTTTGATGAGTTTCCATTATTTGTATTCCTCAAAAGCTGGAGTGGCTGAAATTTACAACCACAAACCTGTAGAGCTGTGGGTGTTTCAAATGCTGGCAGTTGTCAGGTAGGTGCGTCTACTGGCAAAAGACAGGTGAAAGCTGATTTGTCCATACAGATTTGCCGTATAGAATTTTTCTCTCTCATCTTTAAAAACTGGATACTGGTTAGGTAGCCAAGTATTACAGGAGTAAAGAAAATGCCTAGTAAATGAGGAATGACAATAAAGTGCACTTTTATTAGGTGGTAACAAAAGTCAGATGTTTTCCTTTTATTAGTAAAGATTCCATACTTTATTACTGTTGTTGTTCTCAATTGTTCTCAGTTTACCTTCAGTGATTTATAAGCCAGCGTTAGCTGTTTAATTGTTGTAAAATCATAAAAGATAGGCAAGACTTTTTATTGCTCGCTTTAATTTCTTTTCTATATTAGGGCTGCCATTATTTACATACAAAGGAACAACGATGCCATATATCAAAACCTATGCTGTCTGTTGCCGTCAAGACCACCTGGCTAACCTAAGAAGTGAACTTGGCTAAGAGAAAAAGACTTTTAATAAAAGCAAACTTTTCCATAACATTTAATTTGTCTCCTTGATGGCAGCAGACTGGCCGACCTATCTTATTCTAATGTAATAAACACTGAAGTCAGGATTTGAGCGTGGTGACTCTTAGAAGAAATCAGGCTGTGTCAGTTCACTGGGACTCAGAAAGGGAAAAGCCAGCTTGTAGATGAAAATGTCACTCTGAGGTCATTAAGAAATATTACAAAGCAACAGAGAGTGCTGACTGTATTTCTAATATATCTACACATACATATAGCTAGCCAACTTGATTAATAAATGGATACTCAATGCTTTTATTTTCCCAAAACTGAGATTCACAAAGAATTCCATAATAAACTGGCTAAGCTAGTTCTTCTACAAGGAGCCACTGTCTTTTCTTACTCCGTTGATAGTTCTTCATACAGAGCTGCTGTTCAGCCTGCAGGTTATGGGCTTGTTTCTCGAACATGCGAAATAAAGTTGATCACTTGGATTCTTAGACTCCACAAGCAGCGGAGAAGGGCAAGACAAATTTCATTGGAAATCAGTGAGCCTCAAAATTACCGGTTTCATTTTTTTTAATGGCTTTTGTTTCAGTCCTTTTGTCTTTAGAATATGTTTTCTTTATTGAATTGCAGAATAAGCTTGTCACTATTTCTCTTAGGCCAAAGAAATGTGCTATTTTAATTCTCATTTGTTTCCTATGTTCTACTCAGCATAATCAGATTTCATAATTACACAAAGTAAGCCATAGGGCTGTGGTTCAGTTTTCTTCCAGTGTTCTCTAGCCCTATCATGTCTCTTACAAATATCCAATATATTTGACCTCAGTCATCATTTTTAACTTTAATGTACAGTTTTCCCATAAGAGCTCAATTGTCTTTGCATCATTTCCCACTCCTGCTGTAAGGATAATGGTTATAGCAGGAAGTGGTACAGTTTTACGGGTTTTCTCACAAATACTGCATTCCCGTTTGTCTCTGCCCTTTTTCTATTCTACAGCCTTTGAAAAGTAACATTTCATTATTATATTCGGCTCTATTTTCCCTGTACACATGTTTCCCTTACTTCAAATAAGAATGCTGTGAAGATTTTATGGGAAGAAAGGTACACTCCTCAAAAGCAATATAGCCAAGTTAATAGGTAAAATATTTCCGTGGTATCTAAAGTGCTACTTGTAACTCAGCATAGAGAGAGTCTAATCATCAGTACCTGAGATATAGAATTTCAGAGCTGGAAATGGAAATATCTCAGTTCAACTCCTTCATTTTTAACAGATGATGAAACTAAGAACTAGAGATATTATACAGCCATCTCTTTGCTGAGCTGAGACTTGAAATCTGAGTGCCCCAAATCCCAGGTTACTGAAAGAAAAAGCCATATGGTGTTAATTTAACTGTTCCATTAAATATGTAAAAAAAAAAAAAAATCACTTTGTATTGTTTCTGTAAAAATGATGCATGCTCATTTATAAAAGTTTCACATAAGAAGCAACAGATTACTCAAAATCATTCTCTAAGCATAATTAAATTACCATTTAATGAACATTATCTTAAGGACTTAACTGAATAGGCACAGATAACAGGATGGATATGTAGAGTGATACAAAGAAATTAAAATGAGACAAACAAGAACAGGAAGAAAGAATGAAATAACTTTATAACATTGGGTTCAAACCAGATATGCTATTTTTAATGGTAAACATTAAATTTAATTTTACTTGAATTTAATGGAAGGGAAAGAAAGTCAAGTAAAACTGAAGAAGTTGATGAAATTCAAATTAAATTTTTCTCCACCACAACCTCTAAAATATATGTGACATTAAGAACAAAGATTATAAAAAACATTAAAACAGTAATTGCGACTTTTCATGTGGTGTGTTTCCATTTTATAAATTATCAGTGTTGTTTCACTCTTATAAATGATCAATTGAGATGAGCAGGTTCAAGATGGCGGAGCAGAAGGATGTGCACTCACTGCCTCTTGTGAGAGCACCGGAATCACAGCTAACTGCTGAAAAATCATCGACAGAAAGACATT
>RJWK010002646.1:51456-68990 GCA_004363435.1 Platanista minor
GGGCGGCGGTGGTGTCTGGCAACAGGAGGAGGAATTCCCAGAGAATCAGACGTTGAAGGCTAGCGGAATTTGCAGAGATGGGGGGGAGGGGCTGTGGCTCACTGCGGGGACAAGTACACTGGCAGCAGAGATTCTGGGAAGTACTCCTTGGCATGAGCCCTCCCGGAGTCCAAAATTAGCCCCACCAAAGAGCCTGTATGTAGCCTCCAGTGCTGAGTCACCTCAGGTCAAACAACCAACAGGGATGAAACTCAGCCCCACCTATCATCAGACAAGTGGATTAAAGTTTTACTAAGCTCTGCCCACCACCAGTTCCTCCCACCAGGAAGCTTGCACAAGCCTTTTAGATAGTCTCGTCCACCAGAGGGCAGACAGCAGAAGCAAGAAGAATTACAATTCTGCAGCCTGTGGAACGGAAACCACATTGACAGAAAGATAGACAAAATGAAAAGGCAGAAGACTATGTACCAGATGAAGGAACAGGATAAAAGCCCAGAAAAACAACTAACCGAAGGGAAGATAGGCACCCTACAACGAAAAGAATTCAGAAAAATGCTAGTGAAGATGATCCAGGACCTCGGAAAAAGAATGGAGGCAAAGATCGAGAGGATTCAAGAAATGTTTAACAAAGACCTGGAAGAATTAAAGAACAAGCAAGCAGAGGTGAACAGCGAAATAACTGAAATGAAAAATACACTAGAAGGAATCAATAGCAGAAAAACTGAGGCAGAAGAACCGGATAAGTGACCTGGAAGACAGAGTGGTGGAATTCACTGCTGTGGAACAGAATAAAGAAAAAAGAGTGAAAAGAATTGAAGACAGCCTAAGGAGACCTCTGGGACAACATTAAACGCACCAACATTCACATTATAGGGGTCCCAGAAGAGGAAGAGAGACAGAGAGGACCCAAGAAAATATTTGAAGAGATTATAGTCGAAAACTTCCCTAACATCGGAAAGGAAATCGCCACCCAAGTCCAGGAAGCTCAGAGCTTCCCAGGCAGGCTAAACCCAAGGAGAAACACGCTGAGACACATAGTAATCAAACTGACAAAAATTAAAGATAAAGAAAAATTATTAAAAGCAACAAGGGAAAAATGACAACATACAAGGGAACTCCTATAACGTTAACAGCTGATTTCTCAGCAGAAAGTCTACAAGCCAGAAGGGAGTGGCCTGATATATTTAAAGTGATGAAAGGGAAGAACCTACAACCAAGATTACCCTACCTGGCAAGGATCTCATTCAGATTCAATGGAGAGATCAAAAGCTTTACAGACAAGCAAAAGCTAAGAGAATTCAGCACCACCACACCAGCTCTACAACAAATGCTAAAGGAACTTCTGTAAGTGGGAAACACAAGAGAAGGAAAGTACCTACAAAAGCAAACCCAAAACAATTAAGAAAATGGTCATAGGAACATACATATTGATAATCACCTTAAATGTGAATGGATTAAATGCTCCAGCCAAAAGGCAGAGGCTTGCTGAATGGATACAAAAACAAGACCCATCTATATGCTGTCTACAAGAGAGCCGCTTCAGACCTAGGGAAACATACAAGACTGAGAATGAGGGGGTGGAAAAAGATATTCCATGCCAATGGAAATCAAAAGTAAGCTGGAGTAGCAATACTCATATCAGGTAAAATATAGTTTAAAATAAAGGATGGTACAAGAGACAAGGAAGGACACTACGTAATGATCAAGGGATCAGTCCAAGAAGATATAACAATTATAAGTATATATGCACCCAACATAGGAGCACCTCAGTACATAAGGCAAATGCTAACAGCTATAAAAGAGGAAATCAGCAGTGACACAGTAATAGTGGGGGACTTTAACACCTCACCTACACCAATGGACAGATCATCCAGATGAAAATTAATAAGGAAACACAAGCTTTAAACGACACAGTAGACCAGATAGATTTAATAGGACATTCCATGCGAAAACAGCAGATTACACCTTCTTCTCAAGTGCACGTGGAACATTCTCCAGGGTAGATCACATCTTGGGTCACAGATCAAGCCACAGTATATTTAACAAAATTGAAATCGTATCAAGCATCTTTTCTGACCACAACGTTATGAGATTAGAAATCAATTACAGGGAAAAAACAATGTAAAAAACACAAACACGTGGAGGCTAAACGATACGTTACTAAATAACCAAGAGATCACCAAAGAAATCAAAGAGGAAATCAGGAAATACCTAGAGACAAATGACAATGAAAACTTGACAATCCAAAACCCATAGGATGCAGCAAAAGCAGTTCTCAGGGGGAAGTTTATAGCAATGTAATCCTACCTCAAGGAACAAGAAACATCTCAAACAATCTAACCTTGCACCTACAGGAACTGGAGAAAGAAGAACAAACAAACCCAAAGGTAGTAAACGGAAAGAAATCATAAAGATCAGAACAGAAATAAATGAAATAGAAAGAAAACAATAGCATGGATCAGTAAAACCAAAAGGTGGTTCTTTGAGAAGATCAACAAAATTGATAAACCTTTAGCCAGAGTAATCAAGAAAAGGAGGGAGAGGACTCGAATCAACAAAATTAGAAATGGAGAAGGAGAAGTTACAACAGACACTGCAGAAGTACAAAAAGCATCCTAAGAGACTACTCTACAAGCAACTCTATGCCAGTAAAATGGACAACCTGGAAGAAATGGACAAATCCTTAGAAACATACAACCTTCCAAGACTGAACCAGGAAGAAATAGAAAATATGAACAGACCAATCACAAGCAGTGAAGTTGAAACTGTGATTAAAAATCTTCCAACAAACAAAAGTCCAGGACCAGATGGCTTTACAGGTGCATTCTATCAAACATTTAGAGAAGACCTAACACCCATCCCTCTCAAACTCTTCCAAAAAATTGCAGAGGAAGGAACACTCCCAGACTCATTCTATGAGGCCACCATCACCCTGATACCCAAACCAGACAAAGATACTACAAAGAAAGGAATTACAGACCAATGTCACTGATGAATATAGATGCGAAAGTCCTCAACAAAATACTAGCAAACAGAATCCAACAATATATTAAAAGGATCATACACCATGATCAAGTGGGATTTATCCCAGAGATTGCAAGGATTCTTCAGTATACTCAAATCAATCAGTGCGATACACCATATTAACAAATTGAAGCATAAAAACCATATGATCACTTTAATAGATGCAGAAAAAGCTTTTGACAAACTTCAACACCCATTTATGATAAAGACTCTCTGGAAAGTGGGCATAGAGGGAACCTACCTCAACATAATAAAGGCCACATATGGCAAAGCTACAGCAAACATTTTCAATGGTGAAAAACTGAAAGCATTTCCTCTAAGATCAGGAACAAGACAGGGATGTCCACTCGCCACTCGTACTCAACGTAGTTTTGGAAGTCCTAGCCGTGGCAATTAGAGAAGGAAAAGAAATAAAAGGAATACAAAATGGAAAAGAAGAAGTAAAACTGTCACTGTTTGCAGTTGACGTGATACTATACATAGAGGATCCTAAATACGCCACCAGAAAACTACTAGAGCTAATCAATGAATTTGGTGAAGTTGCAGGATACAAAATTAATGCGCAGAAATCTCTTGCATTCCTATACACTAACAATGAAAGGTCAGAAAGAGAAATTAAGGAAACAATCCCATTCACCACTGCAACAAAAAGAATAAAATACCTCGGAATAAACCTACCTAAGGAGGTAAAAGACCTGTACTCAGAAAACTATGAGACACTGATGAAGGAAATCAAAGATGACACAAACAGATGGAGAGATATACCATGTTCTTGGATTGGAAGAGTCAATATTGTGAAAATTACTGTACTTCTCCAAGTAATCTACAGATTCAGTGCAATCCCTATCAGATTACCAATGGTATTTTTTACAGAGCTAGAAGAAAAAAATTCAAAATATGTATGGAGGCACAAAAGAAAGACCCCCGAACAGCCAAAGCAATCTTGAGGGAAAAAAGACGGAGCTGGAGGAATCAGACTCCCTGACTTCAGACTATACTGCAAAGCTACAGTAATCAAGACAGTGTGGTACTGGCACAGAAACAGAAATATATAGGTCAGTGGAACAGGAGAGAAAGCCCAGCGATAAACCCACACACCTATGGTCAACTAGTCTATGACAAAAGAGGCAAGGATATACAATGGAGAAAAGACAATCTTTTCAACAAATGGTGCTGGGAAAGCTGGAGAGCTACATGTAAAAGAATGAAATTAGAACACTCCCTAGCACCATACACAAAAATAATCGCAAAATATATTAAAGACCTAAATGTAAGACCGGACACCATAAACCTCTTAGAGGAAAACATAGGAAGAACACTCTTTGACATAAGTCACAGCAAGATCTTTTCTGACCCACTTCCTAGAGTACTGGAAATAAAAACAAAACAAACAAATGGGACTTAATGAAACTTAAAAGCTTTTGTGCAGCAAAGGAAACTATAAACAAGATGAAAAGACAGTCCTCAGAATGGGAGAAAATATTTGCAAACAAATCAACGGATGAAGGATTAATCTCCAAAATATATGAACAGCTCATGAAGCTCAATATTAAAAAAACGAACACCTCGATCCAAAAATGTGTAGAAGACTTAAATAGACATTTCTCCAAAGAAGACATACCCATGGCCAAGAGGCACATGAAAAGCTGCTCAGCATCACTAATCATTAGAGAAAAGCACATCAAAACTACAATGAGGTATCACCTCACACTGGTTAGAATGGGCATCATCAGAATATCCACAAACAACAAATGCTGGAGAGGGTGTGGAGAAAAGGGAACCCTCTTACACTGTTGGTGGGAATGTAAATTGATACAGCCACTATGGAGAACAGTATGGAGGTTCCTTAGAAAACTAAAAATAGAATTACCTTATGACCCAGCAGTCCCACTACTGGGCATATACCCAGAGAAAGCCATAATTCAAAAAGACACATGCACCCCAATGTTCACTGCATCACTATTTACAATAGCCAGGTCATGGAAGCAACCTAAATGCCCGTCGACAGACGAATGATTAAAGAAGATGTGGTACATATATACAATGGAATATTACTCAGCCATAAAGAGGAAGCAAACTGGGTCATTTGTTAGAGACATGGATGGACCTAGAGACTGTCATACGGAGTGAAGTAAGTCAGAAAGAGAAAAACAAATATCATACGTTAACACACATATGTGGAATCTAGAAAAATGGTGCAGATGAACCGGTTTGCAAGGCAGAAATAGAAACAAAGATGTAGAGAACAGACATATTAACCAAACGGTTAAAGTCGGGGGTGGGGTGGTGGTGGGTTGAATCTGGAGATTGGGATTGACATATATACACTAACATGTATAAAATAGATCGCTAATAAGAACGTGTATAAAAAAATTAAATTAATAAAATGATCAATTGACTCATAACAAAGATAAGATGATCACATTTTATTTACTCCCACCTACCCAATTTTAAAAATTATATTTTATAAAGTCACAGTATATCATATTCTTTTATACAGAAATTATGTGTAGTTCCCTTTTTTATACATAAATTTTGCATAATTCTGTCCTAGTTGTGGGTTTAAGTAGAGGTGGTATTTACAGTGGTTTAATACAGAGTTTTCATGTACCCCATACCCAGTTTCCCTGTTAACAGTTCACATGAGTATAGGGCATTTGTCACCACTAGTGAGCCAACACTGATACATTATTATTATTATTAACTAAAGTCTGTACTTTTGAGGTTTCCTTAATTTTTACCTAATGTCTGTTTTTTTTCTGTTCCAGTATCCCATCCAAGGATACCACATTACATTCAGTCACTATGTTTCCTTAGGCTCCCTTTCACTGTGACAGTTTCTCAGACTTCCCTTGTATTTAATGACCTTGATATTGTGAGGAATGATGGTCAGGTATTTTAGAGAATGTTCCCAATTGGGATATGCCTGTTTTTCTCATGATTAGACATTTGGGTTTTGGGGAGAAAAACCACAGAGGTGAAGTGTCATTATCATCACATCATACGAAGGACACACACACCATCAGTGTGACTTACCACTGTTGAGATCGACCTTGCTCTCCTGGCTGAGGTTTCTCCCCTGTGAGCTTCCTTGGTTCCCCCCTTTCTATACCGTTCTCTTGGGATGGATGACACTGCACACGGCACACATTCTGCACAGCCCACGTTTTAGGGGTGGAGAGAGATGCCCCCACTTCCTGGAGGGTGAGGTATCTACATTAGTTACTTGGAATTCTTCTGAATGGGTGGCTTGTCTCTTCTTCCCCATTTATTTATTTACTTGTTTACTTCATCATAGTTTGGGTTTTAAGCCAGTACCTTTTTAGAAATTTTGTTTTTCACGTTTTTCCAACTTAGGCCATATGCAGCAGCTCTTTGTGTCAGCACCTGTGTCCCTGTGACACACTCCCATCATTGTGCTTTTGGTTTTAAATACATCTTCCATCTCTTTTTTTTTTTTTTTTTTTTTTAATTTAAAAAATTTTTTAAATTTATTTCATTTATTTATTTTTGGCTGCGTTGGGTCTTCGTTGCTATGCACGGGCTTTCTCTAGTTGCGGCGAGCAGGGGGCTGCTGTTTGTTGCAGTGAGCGGGCTTCTCATTGCGGTGGCTTCTCGTTGCAGAGCACAGGCCATAGGCACACGGGCTTCCGTAGTTGTGGCGCATGGGCTTAGTTGCTCCACAGCATGTGGGATCTTCCCGGACCAGGGCTCGAACCTGTGTCCCCTGCATTGGCAGGCAGATTCTTTAACCACTGCGCTACCAGGGAAGCCCCAACGTGCTTTTGGTTTTGAGCACTTCCTTGATCTCTGGCACTACAAGATGCTTTGGGCTCGTCTTACGTGGTCCCCACCCCAGTCCTGGAATCAGCCATTTCTCCATGAGCTGGCTCAGTTTTCTGCCCTTTTCCCCCCGCTGTAGTCTCTTCTTTCAACCTGTGGGTCGCTTCCTGCTTTTGGTTCTTTTTTATGGGTGTTTGTGGTTCCTTAAGACTGTGGATAATTTCTTCCCTGAGATCTTCTTGTCTTTTGTCAGTCCTTCTTGTGCATCTTCTTTATCTGCCTTTTGCTTCTCTTTTATTCAGTATCTCCTCACCTACCCTTTTTATTCGTAGTTCAGTTTCAGTTCCTTCTAATTATTTCTCATCTTTAAGTGAAATGGACTAATTTTAGGGGAAAACACCAGTGAATCATGGGTACAAGGAAGGGACAGACCCTGGGGAGGGGGAGGCAGCAAGCTACCACACACCTAAACCTTTGCCTGGAATTTTTCTGGATTTTTTTCCACCAGTTTTTCCCTTCACATCGAGGCACATCTTATTTTCTGGTCTTCGCGGGGGCAGTGGGTCACTGTCTGTGGCAGTAAAGCCAGGTGCCTGCCTCTGGCCTGTTTTCTCTGCCAACGCCTTGGGCAGCTCTGGGTTCTCCCCGCACAGGCCCCTACTACCCTCCTCTTTGCTGCGGGTTCCCCCCACCTTCTCCTTGTCCCCAGCTTTAGTCTTTAACATCAGCGTCATGCAATACCTGGGGGTTTGGATGCCGACCCAGGTGGGCAGATTGTGGCCTGTGGCCTGGAGAGGAGGACAGGGAGGTTGGGCTCCCTGCGGCTGCTGGCCTGTGTGTGGGCTGCAGTGGTTTCCTACTTTGGAGTCAGAGTCTTTACTTCTTTTTTTGTGTGTGTGGTATACTGTTTTCAAATTTTTATTGGAGTATAGTTGATTTACAGTGTTGTGTTAGTTTCAGGGATTGACAGGGAACTCTGCTTTTCATCTCTTGTTGTTTTTGATGCTTTTGAAGGTGTGAAGGGATGCAAATAAAGGCTTTACTCCACCGTCTTTAACCAGAGCTGTTCTATCAAGTGTTATAGTTTGTAGAAAGATTATTTCTGTGGCAATCACATTTTTTTTTTTTTTTTTGCGTTACGCGGGCCTCTCACTGCTGTGGCCTCTCCCGTTGCGGAGCGCAGGCTCCGGACGCGCAGGCTCAGCGGCCATGGCTCACGGGCCCAGCCGCTCCGCGCATGTGGGATCTTCCCGGACCGGGGCACGAACCCGTGTCCCCTCCCTCGGCAGGCGGACTCTCAACCACTGTGCCACCAGGGAAGCCCCCAATCATATTTTTTTAACATGAGACTTTATCTGTGAAAGTTATAAGGGGGAAATGATGGGTTTTGCTCTTTATGAAAATGAAATCTTTTTACTTTTTCATGGAATGGTGAACTTGAGACTTTATGAAGTCACTTCTTGCCCAAATGACCTGTAAATTCAGTACAATCCCAATAAAAATCCCAGCATACTTTTCTGGTAGAAACTAGCAAGCTGATTCTGACAGAAAATGAGATCTTATAAAAAGAAAGAAAATTATTGTTTCCTCATTACTGAATCCCAGGTATCTTGATCATTTTTATATAAATCAGAAATATTTATCTGAGTTCCTTTAGAATTGAGTAGTTGTGAGGAATATAGAACTTCAGGAGCTTTAATTTTTAGAAATGGAGGACACTGTATTTCCTTTGTCAGAGGTTACAAAGGAAATCAAAGAGGAATCTCTCCTCCACCCACGGATGCCATTTACTCTTCCTGACAGCATTTCTCATGGAAATCAGATCTCGACCATCTGCTAGATTCAGACATGAAGCGATAAAAATGAAAAAAATCTAACTATAAAGAACCTGAGAAGAAATGTAAATGTACAAATTATATCATTGATTTTATTTTCAATTTGCTGTTTAACTTAAGAAGCCAAATAAACAATAGATGTCAGTGTATGTAGGACATGAGAGGAAGAGTCAGGGACAGTCACCCCCTCGCCGAGCCTACCTTGTATTCTTAATTTGTTGGGAATATTACTTTTCAGACAGCAGCGCTTTCTGCAAAACAGAAGAGATCTTTTCCTTTTTCTGGCTCTCCAGGCACATTATTTGTCCTGACCAGTGGCTCTTTCTATCTTGGTAAATTGTACATTTTTAAAAACATGTGGACAGTTTAAATAATTCACAATCCAGAAATGAACCCTACAGAGGATTGCTTTTGCTGTTCTGTTTCAAGATAAATGAGGTGGTCACTTTGTACCTGGGGAGAGAAAAAGTTCAGGCCTCTCTTCTACCCCAGATTTCTAAACCCTTCTAAGGATTTATCTAACAGTAAAGAGATAAAGGATTATAAGGATTTTATAGTAAGAATGAAGCAGCAGTTCCTGCCCTCTTTTCTCTAATCCAAGTAAAGACTATGATGGTCTTTTTTCTTTTCTTTTCTTTTCAAAAGGCAGGCTGTTGTTGAGAGTGGCAACCTAATCCCTTCTGTGTCAACAACTATTGGCCCCTAAATGGCTTCCGTGCCACCTGTACTGTTACTGTTTCCCCAACTCCTTGGCTATTGTAGTATTGCATTTTTAAAATATAAGATATTTCTAGTTCTGTTTTATTTTTGAGGGCTTGAATATTCTTTTGAAAGAATATTGGTTTAGATGTAGCCAATCAACAATTCCTCAACTAAGAATATTTACCCTTGACAGGTAAAAGCAGCTGGGAATGTATCTTCGGCCTAGTGGTCACTTAAAAATGTCAGAAGTTTTGGGCTCGCTTCGGCAGCACATATACTAAAGTTAGAACGATAGAAGATTAGCATGGCCCCCATGCAAGGATGACATGCAAATTCGTGAAGCATTCCATATTTTTAAAATGGGCAGAAAACCTAAATAGACCTTTCTCCAAAGAAGATATACAGATTGCCAACAAACACATGAAACGATGCTCACCTAATCATCAGAGAAATGCAAATCAAAACTACAGTGAGGTATCAGCTCACACCAATCAGAATGGCTATCATCAAAAAATATACAAACAATAAATGCTGGAGAGGGTGTGGAGGAAAGGGAACCCTCTTGCACTGTTGGTGGGAATGTAAATTGCTACAGCCACTATGGAGAACAGTGTGGAGGTTCCTTAAAAAACTAAAAATAGAACTACCATATGACCCAGCAATCCTACTACTGGGCATATACCCTGAGAAAACCATAATTCAAAAAGAGTCGTGTACCGCAGTGTTCACTGCAGCACTATTTACAATAGTCAGGACATGGAAGCAACCTAAGTGTCCATCGACAGATGAATGGATAAAGGAGATATGGCACATATATACAATGGAATATTACTCAGCCATAAAAAGAAATGAAATTGAGTTATTTGTAGTGAGGTGGATGGACTTGGAGACTGGCATACAGAGTGAAGTAAGTCAGAAAGAGAAAAATACCGTACGTTAAGACATATATATTGAATCTAAAAAAAAAAAAAAATGGTTCTGATGAACCTAGGGGCAAGACAGGAGTAAAGACGCCGACGTAGAGAATGGACTTGAGGACACGGGAGGGGGAATGGTAAGCTGGGACGAAGTGAGAGAGTGGCATGGACATATATACAGTACCAAATGTAAAATAGATAGCTAGTAGGAAGCAGCTGCATAGCACAGGGAGATCAGCTCGGTGCTTTGTGACCACATAGAGGGGTGGGATAGGGAGGGTGGGAGGGAGACACAAGAGGGAGGGGATATGGGGATATGTATATGTATAGCTGATTCACTTTGTTATAAAATAGAAACTAACACACCATTGTAAAGCAATTATACTCCAATAAAGATGTTTTAAAAAAATGTCAGAAGTTTTATGAGGGGTTTAAACTTATGGAATTGCTGTTATTCAACCATTTTTAACTTCAAAACTGGCAATTTCATCTCATTCAACCTAAGAGCTTACAGATAGCGAAGCCTAAACAGCACTGTCAGGATTCTCTAAAAAGGAGAAATGGAGGTAGTTTCCATTCTGTCAGAGGGAAGAGGTTGGAAAGCTGTTTCTGATGTAAATATAATTATTTTAATGGCGGCAATACTTTTTTTGGATACCTTGCCTCACGCCCTTACCTTTCTACTTCAGTTTGTTCATGTCCCAGCCCCATCAAAAGGACACGGACCCCGTTGCGTGCATTTATCATGAATCACGTGGGAATTTCTGCTCCCGTTCCTTCTCTCCCTCCCTCCAACACTTCACCTCCATCCTTCTTTTGTTTTGTTTTGTGAGGAGTCAGTTGACAGGAGCTAATAATCCCAGGACAGACTTCCCAGGACCCTGCCTCCAGAGCATCCCATTCCTGTTATCCCCACTGTGGTCACCGACCCCTGTCACTTTCCTGTTCCCTTGTTGGTGCAGGTCCTCAGTGAGGTTTGTTGACAGCTCTTGGTGCGCCTGTTGACTACTGCTAGCGGCTGTCCATCATTTTCCTGGTTAATACATACTGGGAGGGTTTACTGTCTTTTATTTGGGTCCTAGGTTCTCAAGGACTTCAGAAGGGTCTTCCGTACTCTGCAGACACACTTTACAGCCTTGTTATGAAAACCTAGAGTCAGTCCTGGTTCCTCGTCTTGACTCAGCCACCCCATGACTTGGAACTCGTCTAAGTCACTGACCTCTGACCCTGTGTTTCTTTATCTCTGAAGTTAAATTGTTGAATATTATAGTCCTATGATTATGCGCCTCAGTGCCATTTAAGGTTGCCCTTTTCTTCCTAAAATCTGTATTATGGATAATTTATACACAGTTATTTCACAGGGTGGATCGTCATAGCACAAGATAGCACACAAGCCTCCATCCCAGGATGGAGTACATTACTACCATTGACTATGAGGAAATTGAAATGCTTGCTTCCCACCTAGTTCAGCTGCCAGAGGTCCTTTCAGTGCACCAGTTCTGAGCGAGCATGCAAGTATGACTGTAAATTTCCCCCGACAGAAACCACGTCACCTCATCAGCCACATAAGAAAATGACAAAACAGCCAACTGTGAAAGCATGCTTGTTGCCAAGCTTTCAGCATCACTGCATTTGGTGGAGGAACACATTTGTACAAGATGAAATCGAGGCTGGACGAAGCCCAAAGGACACGTTCTGGGTACCTGTCTTCTCTACCCTGCAACGTATGGGAAGTGTGTTTGTGCCAATGATGTCAGGGTTCCAGAAAACCCTTTGCTCCTTGAAGCCACATCACCATTCCAGGGATGGGGAGAGGGAACCAGGGATGTGGCATGCTGCTTTCTTAGTAATTACCAGATCTCTAGTAAATAATAAGTGTAGCTAAGGCCCATTCGGCCTTGCTTCACTAAATCTTCACAGATAACTGGTAACGTTTACTACCATTGCCTGTGTTTTTTTTTCAGCCGAGAATACTCAGGCTCAGAGAAACAAAGTAGGAAGCTAGTTAGTGGTCAAGTTTCAAACTAGGTGTGTCTTACTTCAGTGCCCATGGTCTTTCACTTTACCTTGAACTGATTTTAAAGTTGCCTGTAAGCAACCAAATTGGAACATCGGTGAGAGAAGGAGAAAGAGGTCCCACACCCCACCCACCCCGAGGTTTGGGGTAGAAAGAGCACTTGAGTTTGAAAGGAGCAAACCTCTGACTTCCACTAACTTTGAAAAAGGGCTCTAAAGTCATCAAAGACACCTCGAAGAGAGGGAAAAGGAAGAATAACTCTTAATTTAAAAAAAGGCATATACCAGTAAAAAATGGCCTAAAGAGTTGAACAGACACTTCCCCAAAATGAGTAACCAGATGGTCAATGAGCATGTGAAAAGATGCTCAACATCGTGGCTCATTAGAAAAATGCAAATCTGAACCACAGTAGAAATCACGGCATACCCACCAGCATTGCCAAGATGAAAAAGACCACAGCACCAGGTGCTGGTGAGGATCTGAAGCCACTGGGTCTCTCAGTCACTGCTGGTGGGGTGTTGGTAGTAAAACTGCTTTGGGAAACCATTTGATAACTTCAGGTGCAGCTGAACACTTGCATTCCATATGACCTAGCATTTTCACCCTTCAGACTATGACCAGCAGGAATCCCTACATATGTTTATAGGCAACGTATGGAAAACCTATAGGAAAATGTTCATCATAACAGCACAATGCCTAAGGGCCAGAAACTGGAAACTAGCCAAAAGCCCAATAACCAGAGACTGAACAGACCAGTGGTGGAATGCTCACATGGTGGGATACTGTTCAGCTACAGGAATGAGCAAACTGTTGCTACACATGGCAACATGGGTGGACCTCGCACACAGGAGGTAGAGCGATGACGGTGGACACAGAAGCGTTCGTGCCATATGATGAAGCTCAAAAATGGGAAAAACTAAACCATGCTGTTAGAGAAGTCAGGCTAGCGCCAGCCTTTTACAGGGCAGGAGGGGAGTGCCAGGGGTTCCTGGGCAGCTGAGGGTGTTTGTTCTCTTTTGATCTGGGTGGTGGTTACAGTGTGTTGAGATGTTGAAAATTCACCGATTGTTCACTTAGGATATGTGCATTTTTCTGTATGTATATTCTCCTTTAGTACTAAGTTTTGTTTTTGTTTTTGTTTTTTTTGCGGTACGCGGGCCTCTCCCTGTTGTGGCCTCTCCCGTTGTGGAGCACAGGCTCCGGACGCACAGGCCCAGCGGCCATGGCTCACAGGCCCAGCCGCTCTGTGGCATGTGGGATCTTCCCGGACCGGGGCACGAACCCGTGTCCCCTGCATCGGCAGGTGGACTCTCAACCACTGCGCCACCAGGGAAGCCCTAGTACTAAGTTTTTGAAGTCCTATACATACATACAGATGTTAGTTCTTAATTTTTGATTCCCACTGTGGCAATATAAATTTAAATCAGCCAAGGTTTGCATATGTATAAAATAGGAATTTTGCGGCACATTGTGACCTGTATTGTGGGAGAAATGTTCCTTTTTTTTTTTTTCTTGATAATGCTTTGTTGGCCTCTCAGTGTGTCTGAACCTGACAGGGCGAGGAAGGAAGGAAACAGTGAATTTCATCAACACCAGCAATTATTGCCGCTCAGCGTTTATTCAACCAAAGCCACACAAGCTGGTCAGGTTTCCGCCAGATTATAGAGCTCTTTCTTGCCTTGGAGTCTATAAGAAAACTTACCTTTTTGTTATGATTTTTATACTTCCAAGAAAAGAAGCATAAGGAAAATATCTATGAAATTCCAAGACCTGGCTGCAACAAATTCTAAACCTTTATTCTCTAGGAAACAAGGAAAAAAGATCGAAAGAGAAGCCCCCTTTCACATGGTCCATCTGCATTTGCGGTAGTAGCTGAGAAAAGGCAATATGGAAAGTTTACAGAACTCTTTTACAAAATATTCAGGTAGTATGCTTGTTGAGTTTTCAAATTCTCATGTCAACGCAAATATAATTGAATTCTAGTATTAGAAGGGGACTAAAAGAAGAACAAACTTGTGTTTTAAAAAATAAAACATGTGAAACACCACCTGGCAAAGAGTCTACTGTGTCATCTGGGACAAAACATTGAGACTCAAGTCTGTCCTTCCTTTGAGGCCCCATCATCCTGCCTCTCGGGTGACCCTCGTGGAGCCTTGCCTGGCCTGTTCAAGGTTACACGGTTGGTGGCTAAGCAAGGCAGGCCCTACCGTCTTTAAACTTCCACCCTCTTTCTCTTCACCCCGCCCCCCACCACCATGATAGAGATTCCAAATAACGGATTAATAATAGCCCAAAGATCACAGGTGTGATATTAATGCATCTCTTATAAAATATGTATTTCAGCTCGCGACTCTTGAATTCCCTCCAAAGAAACTATTTGGAAACAAGGATGAACGTGTGATTGCTGAGAGGCGAAGTCAGTTAGAGGTAACAGAATTAAGCTTTTCTTTCTCTGTGTGCAGAAAATTTGCCATCTGATTGACCAGTGAGAATTCTTCCTCTTAAACACTTAACTCTTGTTCACGGACAGAGAGATGCTGCTTCATTAACACAGGAGGTGGCAGCAGCAGATTGTAAAGTAATGAGATCAGTTTATTTAAAATATAAGTCCTTCCCCCCAGACAGAGCGTTTTCCTGGGTTTTGAGGAGATAAATTTATACCAAGGGTTAGGAAGCAGGTTGTGGGTGAGAACTGAATATTCACGTAGGCAGATGGTAATGCAATGCAGGCTGGGGGTACGAAGCTTGCCGCCAAAACCTTGAATTAATTAACTGAAGATTTGTAGTATTGCATCGTTGTTACTTTTTCAAGGTGGCTGGAAGCAAAAAGACACATACCTATTTTAGTCATGGTTAGGTTTTGTTGGACTTATTTTAACTTCATCTTCTGAGCCAGCTCCGTGGAGAGCTTTGGTTCAACACAGCTGTTGTTTTTCTGACTGCCTCCCTGCTGGCATGCACTGTTGACTGCTCCGTAGAGCTTGTATTGCTTTGCAGGCTAGAGCTGCCTATTTGGTTGGCATGTGATGCTACCGAGGCAGAGTGTGCTGAGGCATGGTCGCAGGTAGCCCTCGGGCATGGGCTACCCTCTTGGTGCTGTGAGCCACTGAGGCAGGCAGGATAAAATTACAAGTAGCTCACTCCAGTCAGCAAGCTTCCTGGGGGCCTCGCACAGTCCCCTCTGCTACTCTTTTAAGAGGAAGAAAAATAAGACCTATTGCAAATGAAATCAAATAAGAGGAGGCCTGAGACAGCCCTTTCTGAATTGTGAAAGTCTCCATAAAACGGCGGTATTTTTCTCATTCCTGGAGACTCTCAGCCAGTTTGAAATGGCTGCCCATGGAGTCCAGTGAATACCAGTGAACCAAGCCTTAGGGAAACATCTAGAGGCTGGTTGGTGGTTGCAGTGAGAGCAAAGCAGGGGGAATGGGGACCATGGAGAAACTGAAGACTAGGAGATTGTGGTCCACGAGGGGCATTTTAGAGACTTGACATCCTCAGTATAGAAGTGATCTGAGGAAAGAAGAGTTTCAGGGTGTGGCCACGCTTACAGGCCTGTGAGTTAAACTGTAGAATTACACCTTTGAAAAGGTGCTGGAACTCTTACGACTGAGGTTTGGATGGGTCGTTGCAGGGCTCTAAAAAATCAGCCTATGAGGTGGTGTGACCCTGATACGCAACTGAAGAGCTTACATTCAAGGGAAAGGTTATCGTGGTGAGCCTGCTTGACCAAGTTCTCTTAAAGGTTTAGTTGTATCATACAAACAATTTAAAACTCACAGTAGAACTAGTGATGGTTTTCTTTCCCAAACCCTTACCTGTGTCAGTTATCCAGACTTGTCTTTAACGGAAACGTGAAGAATGACAGTGTATAAAAACAAGTTTGTAAGCTAACAGGAAATAGCTGTTGTCATCCCTACTTACTCAGGGCTCTAATGAAATGCACATGGCGCCAGCCGTGCCCCACAGATTGGGCGTTTGTGCGCTGTGCTTTTGTGAGCCCTGCTCTTGGGGACTCTTGTCTTTCCACTCCAGCTTCCAGAGTCAGAGCAAAGCTCAGGGCACCTTTTCATTCTTGGTACTTTGAGGTGGAACCCATGTTTGTTTTTTCAGGATCTCCTGCTTAATCACTTAGCCCTACCAAGCCATCAGCTGTTGACAAACAGAGGTTTATGTCAACATCTCTGCGGATACAAGCATCCCTCCCATTGTCCGTGACTGTGATTTACCTGTGGCATTAACCCATAAGGAATGGATTCTCCACACCTTGTGGAAATACAGGGGCTTACATTTTAAATTAAGTGTATTTCGTCTAATGTTGACTGTTAAATCTTAGAATATTATGTTCTTGTCAAGGAGAGAGTGTAATTCAGCGTCACTTTACTGGAAAGTTAACCTGAGATTCTTGAGTTGATTTCCTGCAACTATTATGATTTTTATTTTCAATCTAATACCAAGAGTCACTGATTTAGTGCATTTTCATGTGAAAATTAACATTTGTTGTCCCTGAACTTCCTATTTGATTTAATCCAGTATACATTTATTTTATTCCTGATACATGCTGGAGACAGTGCTAGGTGTTATATAGAATATCAAGGTGAATGAGACACTTCTTGCCCTCAAAGAGCATATGTTTACATTGCTGTATGAAACTCTACCTGGAGGTATAGTTAAATACATAGCCATGTACAGAAAGGTGGATTTCAGTAGGACACATTTGTACTGGCACGCGCCAATATACATAGTGTTTGCGCAAAAAGAATTATCTGCTGATTTTTAAAATCCAGAAACACAGATTTACAAACCTCCTCACGCCGATTGAGCTACATAGAGCAGTGTTCTAAGCAAGCATCCAGTTGTGTTTCGATCTTCCTTGCTATTAAAATAGCTGCAAGACTTGGATCTTGTGTTTGAGTTTATTAACAAAAAGTGTCAAATGTTTTCACATGAAAGACATACACACCTACTTTCTAACTTATATAAGGTTAAATCCTATTTATAAAAATGTTAAAATAATTATTGTAAAAATGATGGGTAGGGCTCCCCTGGTGGCGCAGTGGTTGAGAGTCCGCCTGCCGATGCAGGGGACACGGGTTCGTGCCCCGGTCCGGGAAGATCCCACATGCCGCGGAGCGGCTGGGCCCGTGAGCCATGGCCGCTGAGCCTGCGCGTCCGGAGCCTGTGCTCCGCAATGGGAGAGGCCACAACAGTGAGAGGCCCACACACCGCAAAAAAAAAAAAAAAAAAAAAAAAAAA
>RJWK010002647.1:0-46332 GCA_004363435.1 Platanista minor
CATTCATATTACATCAAACAAAAATACACCTGCTAAAAAAAGCATATTCAGCATCGTAAGAAGTACACAAATCAAATTCATTTAAATGCTCCCCCCCCCAACCTTTGGCATTATTAAAATAGTAAAATGAAGGTACACCTTCATTTACTGATTATTTAGACTTGTGATAAAGACAATCATGTGAAATACAGAGTCAGGTAGCAGCAAAACTGACTTTTGATTTTTAAAAATGTATTAATTTTAACACTTTCAATTAACACTGCGACTTCAGAGTTGAAAGTTAAAATGTTATTGATTCATATCCACTTGATAATGGACCAGATCCTGCTGGGAAGATAGATATATTCCTTGGTGGCTCGACCTCTACACCGATGGTGTTCCACCTCTGTGCTGTGGTGGACAGGGGCTGCCTGGAGCCCCACTCTGCCTCACGTCCCCTGCAACCAGACGCAGCGGGCCCAAGGACAGGAAGGGCTCCCCTACTGAGACTGAACTGGTAGGGGCTCATGGTAAGCCCGACAGTACTTGTACCAAAAATTTACATGGAAAGGACAGGCTACTCATATAACAGGTTCTGGTCCAAATAATGGAAAGTTATTTAAGAAGTATGATTTTGAGGTGACGCTCATTTCCCCAAATTACACTGCACTAACCTACTCAAAATTTCTGACATTTCTTTCGCCATTTGTTCCCTATAAGAAAAATGATAATACAACATAATTAGATAAAAGACAACTATACAAATTACTTAAAAGATCTAAAAGTATAATTAAAATTTATATTTTCAACAGGATTGTTGCTTTATTAACCATACGCTATTGCTTTTACTTGGTAAAAGTCGATAATATACTTTTCAATATATATAGCCATACAATACAGCAAAATTTTTCTTTAAACCCAGTTAAAATTACTTGCACTTCATTTTTGCAGTAGAAACTTTTAGATAAAATCTCATGAGAGCCATGCTTCTGTGATATTTTTATGGATAGAATATAATCAGCATGTTCTAAATGCATACAGGTAACTTGGCAGGATACAGATTCTACACAAGGATTTTTGCAGCGGGGTTGCTTAGTAAATATTAATTAGACAAGGTATAATAGTGGTAAACCAAACTGATCTATTTTACAGTGCCAGAGTTTAAATAAAAGTCTGATATACTCAAAGCTCTAAAATTCTGAATCAAAGCATGCCTAAGAAAATTCAAATGCATCAAGCACTTGTTAAAGATCTGAAGTGTTCTGACCTTTCGAGGATAAACATTTCCCAGTGGCAAAAACTTGCTTGTCTCTTATTACCCAGAAGAGTGTAACTCTTCTCAACATGAGCTTAATTCTGTGAAACGGAACGTTCATGTCACCGTGTTCATCAACTTCATTAGAAATTTATTTTCCTGTCCTTTCTGCCCTTCCCTCACAATTAATCATTTTCTCATTCATTCTATTTATCAGACGCTGGTAACCTCAAAATCTTACAAGTCAGCAAAAATCAAAAGAAAAGAAGATGGCGATGTTTGCCTCAGGGCTCAGTTTCCCGGGATGCCGGCCAAGAGCTGGGACCCTGATTATAAAGGAGCACAGGACTCTCTCCGTCCTTGTGAGGAACACTGGCTAAGGTTCAGCGCTGACAGAGGTCTTAGCCAAGCAAGCACAGCCGGAGAAAAAGTAAATCTTTCAAAACTGATCATCAAGGGCAACAAACGCAAAGTAAAAAAACACAAATATCATCAAATAAAATCAAACTAATAAGAATTTTCTAATTTCACATTTCTTTTCCCACAGCAGATTTCAAGGGAATGCACGGCCTTTCCAAGCTCTTTACTCCATAGTCTGTTCATCATATGGAGATTTCATATGCAGATGCCCTCACACCACCCACGCTGGACGGGCAATCTCTACTGATTCAACATCCCACCTGAGCTGCACCATATATACTGGATAGAAACGGCTCCTGCATCCAGGTGTTTTTTTTCCTTCTGATTTTTCCAACCTATATGCAAATGCTCACAGTTTCACCTCAGACATCAGTTGGTTGCTAGGCTTATTTAATTCGGGCTCAAATGGTAACTATGGAGCAGTGGATGCAACGGCACCCACTCAGAGATCAGTTTCAAAATTTGTGGTGCGTTGGTGGGAACAATGATGCTATGAGAGTCCACTGCTGGCATCTGATGAGGTGAGGGGTCAGGGATGCCAAATGTCCTGCACAAGAAGAACTGCCCCATGTCCCATAGGACTTTAACATCTCCACCAGACATACAGAGGTGAAACGCACATATACATATAGTTACATGTAAACGATATACACATAGTTATACATAAAGTTCTACATGTAAAACAACCCTTTTTTTTTTGTATGGTTTTAATATTCACAGGATTTCTCTAGGAATTTCTCTACTATTGTATAATGGAGAGGACACTGTGTTTAACTAACTCTGTTCAGAACTTTACAAAGGACTGTTCACAATTTCGTGGCATTTAACTGACTGATAGAACTGTCTTACATCAATTTGCATTTGTAGCTGCTGCACTCATGGTGATTCTATGTATATGTGAAAACATCTGAGTACCTGACTATGTTTTCCTGTAGTTGTGAGCAAGCACTTTCATATTAAAGTGAATAAAATAAATAATTATATATTACTGTCCTTTTATTTCTCTTTTACATGTATTGTTTAGAGAGAATTATTAATGTAGGTTGCATCATTCATAAAGCATTTGTTATTGGTACTGGGGTCTGACAGAGTTAAGAACCATCACTATAAGGGGTACAGTTGGAGTCCTAAAAGCTATTAAAATTCAGATTTTAAATATATTTCAAAGTTATATACATATAGCACATATGTAAAAATATATGCAAAAATATATTTTATGCATATAAAGTATAATGTATACGTATATCCCTATTGCTACTTAGATTCTCTCTCTGTGGGGAGATTTTCATAACAAAAAGATACACGAGCACCAATATTAGCATTACGTATATAACTTTAGATTACGAGCTATTTTAGATATTAGCAGAATGAACTACTATATATACGGAAAACTAAGCTATCTGCCATGACTCAAATACTTTAAATATTTTATTTATTCTTATGTATATCTCTATATCTACTTTTATAACGACATAACTAAGGGATAATTAAAAACACACATAAAACAAGATGGGTATTAAAGTTTAAACAAAGTGAGCAAACACAAAGAAAGAAACCAAATCATAAAACTACTGTGACTGAGCACCGAACAGGAGCATTAAACATTTTTCCTGTGCAAAATAATAATGATGATGATGACGATAATGATGTAAAATTTACTTCAATGAGAAAAATGTTTCTCCTAAAAAGTAGCCACAACCTAATAAAGAAGAAAAAAAAAAAAAAGGTTATATGATTAAATCAGTTTAAAAAGGGAAATGACATACGGTGTCATTTTGGGTCCTGCTCCATTAATCCTGTGAAAAGAATACGTATATTTTAGTCAATACCATAACCAATTCTGAACTGTGAAAATCTGGATTGTGCCAAATTTGCATTTCAATGACTTTGCAAACTGATTTTTAAAACTCCATTATCTCTATTTAATCTATGTATGAGAACACTCAGAATTTTCATGTTTTTAAATCTTCATTACAAATGATTAGAAAAAAATAAACTAAAGGCATTCTGTGAAAATTAAAGAGTGAATATATTACATCTAGATTAAAAAACTATTCATGTGAGGTTTGTGTGTTTGTTTTTACTAGAATCGAGATATTACTTTATAATTTAAGGTAGCGTGAAATCATTACTTTGCATCAGGATCATATGTGTAATTAATTGATTGAGATATTTTAAAATAGATTACGTATGCAGGAAACAATTCTTACTTAGAAGTTACTGGATGGGAAGCCAAGCTGGAAAAGTAACTTGAAATTGTTTTTTAATGTTATCACAGAACCCAAGAACATTTTCATGCCATATATTAAGAACAGAGTTACTTAGTTCTTACTCATAAATGTGTTAGAAAGAATTCAGTGCTAACAAAGGTAACGTAAACATTCAAAAACATTTAGATGTAGCCCGTGGAGTAAGATAAAATTATCCAACATGGAAAATCTATAGAGAACATCATATCCACAATGAAGTGCTAATGCTTTTAGTACAGTGTATACAAAAATAACGTGGCAGTTCAGAAGGGAAGGAGTTCATGGGGACCTGAGGGTCAGCTCTCTTCCTGGAAGACAGGTGGCAGACAGGACCTGAAGGGACAGTCCAGGGAGGGACACCATTCCTAAGGCTGTCCCACAGGAGAACTAAACTAACTCTTCTGCGGTTCAAGTCATAACTGCTTGAGTATCTCCTAATTACTTGGTAGTGGTCCCATTACCTAGTTAATTCTGTTTAACTTAAATCATAGGTAACTCCTCCCTTAAGTTAAAGGTCCTAAATGGTCCACTCTTTCTCTGAGACCACTCACGTTGGAAGAAGTGCATCTTTTTGAGGATGAGAAGAGGAACCCACATGTGAGCCAGTATCTTACTCGTATTACCTGGAATGACACTGAATAGAGCTAAATATTTCAAATGCTTGAACACAGAGTTAAGCCATAAGCACCAACAATGACTCCATTAATGAGTCTCTCACTAACAAGCTTCAACCATAATAAAGTCAGCTCTGTCAAGTGCAGGACTTCCTCACACACATCAGGGCCACTGCTCGGTTCATTAGGAGCCTGGCCTAGGCCACCACTAGTCAGTTATCCACAAAGGCTCCACCAAGCCACCCAAACACACAAAGAGCTTATAGGCATATTCAGTTATTTGAATACAACTTTCATGTGCAATTCAGACTCCAGAGCTCCCCGATGTAGTTGTTTACTAGAAAAAGTGTGAAGGCAACTTAACGTACTCTTTTCTTTCCCTATCTTTGTTTTCAGCTAAATAAAATCTAATCACCACCTTGCAATGTGGTGGACCAAGTTTTTTCTCTTTCACAAGGAAATAGCAACATCTAGTGGTCGTATTTTAATTATTTTGTCATAAACAGTGCTCTGACATTCTGAAAAGCATGGTTACACCCATCTATGTGCCTCTCAATATATACACAATATACCTAAACATAAAGGAACCCTACAAACTAGTTTGCTTTGTTTTTACAAATAAATAATAACAGTAACTAAAGTTTCTACATTCTGTATTTTTAGAAAATGAATCTGTTATAGTAAAACCTTCCTGCAACTTTTAATAAGAATTTCCGGGTTCCTCCACACTCCATACTATTTAGAGATAATTCAGAAACGTGAGGAGTCAAAATATTTCAATGTGATTAAGCTTCCTTCTTGGAAAGGGAAATCTGTTTATTCTATATCATGGGGAAGCTGGGGAGAGCGTGTGTGTACGCGTAAAACTTCTGAAGTGTTAGGGTATATGACATATTTTTAAAATTTGCATTAGGAAAGTAATGAATTCCAACCTCAAAAATATTAAACTGGATTATAAAACATATTCACTGGTTTTTATGCCAGTGTTGAACAGCAGATACTTAGACATTATCTGTCTACCCTTTATACAATACGCTTTGATAATTTCAGAGTAAAACTTAAGATATTTTCTTAAACTACTCAAGAACTGAAATATCAGCTCTAACTTTCAATAGTTTAACAGTCTGATGAAATCAATAGCTTCATTCACTAGGGTGGTGTAAAACTGAATATAAATCATTTTTAAATGGCAAATATACCAGGACCTAAGGAATATGACTCTCGCCTACCCTAACGCTGCAAAGAGGCAGGCAGGGAGGTCAAGCGGCAAAGCCCCGCCCCCTCCGCCTCGCCCCGCGCGGTACCTGCGCAGCGCCGGGTCCACCTGCGCCTCGTCGCTGATGAGCTCCGCCTCGCTCTGCGCGATCCGCAGCGCCAGCTCCCTGTCTCGGCGCTCCTGCTCCAGGACCGCCTGCTGCTGGGACTCCTCCTCCCGCTGCCGGGCCAGCTGCGCCTCCACCTCCGCCTGCCAGCACAGAAGGCCATGGCACCCGGGCCTCTCGGCTTGTTTACCTGATCATTCCCCTCACTACGTAAAATCGTTCCGTACACTTTTTTTTTTTTTTTTTAACTAAGAAATACCTACTGTTTAACCAGAAGTCTCTTCTATATTATGATTAATGCTACCTCGTTCCCCAAACCAAGGGTCCACCATTCTATCACTAGAGTATGAGTCTCCCAAACATCGTATCCTAGGTGTCACCTTAACACCAACACCTACACAGCAGAGGTCAGGAATTTAAAGTGTTGGGTGTGCTCAGGATGAATCAGAAAGCTGAGACAGACACTCAAATAGGGAATCAATTATTCTCAGACATGGACTTTTTAAAAGATGGGGGTAGGGAGACTATCTTAATCCTAACCTATTAACATCAGTATCTACAAAGTTGTAATATAACATTTTTTAAACATTATATAATGTAACTGAATATTGATCTGACTTTCCCCCTATGAATAACCACCACCTAATACTTATTGAACAAGGCACTGTTCTAAATGCCTTAACACGTGTCAACCCATTTAATGCTCACAATCACTATTTATCTCCATTCCAGAGAGAGAAAACTGTGGCCCACATTGTGACTTGTGCAATGTCACAATTTCTGTCAGTGAGGGGCTGGATCTGAACTCACTTCCCTAGCTACAAAGTCCCGTCCCATAACCACTTGAGAAAGTGCATTCCGTCTCTAGAATAAAACAATGACAATTTATACCTAGTAAATCAAGGTCTTCTGTTTTGTAATTTTGTAGACTTCATTTTGATAGAAATTCAGTCTGATTGCCTACTGAGTACAGACCTGAATACGTTTTTCATCATCTTCCCTTTTCTTTCTCTCTTCTTCTTCTTGCTTTCTCTTTGCTTCCATCTCAAGTTTCCTAACAAAAAGCAGAATACTCTTCAAAAATTTAATATAAGACAAGAAATCCTTCAGAAGAAAATTTAACTATTAATAAACAAAGGTTACAAAATGGGAAGTCAAATTAACCTCCTGGCTAAATACATTATCAACTTATTTTGAAAAATAAAATAAAATCTCACTCTACTGACAGCAGTTCTTCAGAAACAAAACAATTATATTCCATGACCTTTAACATCTTTGGATTAACTTGGTTACCAAGCTACTTGTAAGGTCCTGATCACACTGCTTCTCTCCACTCCTTCTCCAATTAGACAACCTTAGATTCCTTCCGTCTGCCCTACTATGGCAATTTTCCACAATGCCATCAGTTTTTAAACTGCAGAAAAAAAGTACCTTCTTCCTAGATTATAAAATAATATGAAAGTCATAGTTTTCAAAAGAACTCAAGTAATCCTCAGGTGTAAGAGTTTAACCAAAATTCAGATTATAGTTAGAATCATTTTATGTTATGATTGTAAAACGAGCTTACTTTCTTCCACTTTCAAACTTCTTCTAAAACTAGTATTTAAAAATAAGAATATGGGGCTTCCCTGGTGGCGCAGTGGTTGAGAGTCCACCTGCCGATGCAGGGGACAAGGGTTCGTGCCCCGGTCCGGGAGGATCCCACATGCCGCGGAGCGGCTGGGCCCGTGAGCCATGGCCGCTGAGCCTGCGCGCCTGGAGACTGTGCTCCGTGACGGGAGAGGCCACAGCAAGTGAGAGGCCCGTGTACCGCAAAAAAAAAAAAATAAATAAGAAAAATAAGAATATGACTTTTAAAAATAAGAATATTCATTGACCACCATCAACACAAAGAATTCACTGTCCTGTCAGCTTCTAATTCGAGGCGACAACATAAACCCTTACATCCGCCGTTCCTCCTCCTCCTTTCTTCGACGTTGTTCATCTTCTTCACGTCTTTTCCTTTCTTTTTCCATTTCTTCTTGGATACGCCTCAGCCTTTCTGCTTCCTCTTCCTGCTGCTTTTTTTTCTGTAATGCACTGAGGAGGACCTCTGAGCTATTAACTAGCGCATCGTATTCTTTCTGTATTTGTTCCCTTGTCATCATGGTGGACTTAAAGAAACAAAACAATGGACGTGTACTTAAAAAGTTATCTCTTCTGTTGCACAACGATGTGAGTATACTAAACACTACTGAATTGTACATTTAACAAATGGTTAAGATGGTAAGTTTAGTGGTATGTGTTTTCACCACAATGAAAAAAAAAAAACCAACATGCACATATACAAAGACTGGAAAAGCTGGTAAGCAGTAAGCCCATTATCTTTTCATACTGTTTAAATATTAAATATTCAAAAAAAATTTTTAAGTCATCTCTATGCACAAATCTTTGAGTCTATTTCCTATCAATCAAGTAATCAAATATCTAAGGGTGTACTGTGCACAGACTAATACACTGTAGTTCAAAGTTATTTTTTAAGGAATGATTAGCTAATTTTGCCAGAGTTTACTACTCTTTAACAATAATGTTCAAATAATACCTCAGGAATATTTAAGAAATTATCAACTACACCCAAAACTGATGGATGATTTTCTTAAATGTGGCTGGGTTGATCTTAATTGATTTAATACCACATAAATGGGGATGGCGCTTGACAGATTTGCAAAATCAGCTAAGGCTATCCAAAAGCATTTTCATTTTTCTCTTGACTTCTTTCTCCATTCTTCCTCCAAGGTTCATCATTGTCTACATAAAATATCTGTAGAAAACATCGTAAAAGCCTCGCTTCGAGGTATTATATCCCACATAATTGCACTGAATTATGAAAGTAGAGAGAAAAACATTAAGACCCTAAAGTACAACAGAAAAAGATATGAATAGACAGGTGGAATATAACTAACAAAGAAGCACATGAGAACAACTTTCAGTCCCGCCAGTAAGCAAGTGAAAATCAAAACCAAAAAAAAGAGGCCCCCTTTTTTTTGCTACAAAATATGGAGGGAAAACTGTTACTTCATCACAGTTAAGTAATTTATGATACAGCCTACGTGAAACTAACGGAATAACAGGAACGAGGCACTAACATAAGGATAGGGATACAAAATTAAATGTACATGATAAGAACTATGCAAAAATATGTACATATAAACTAAGACTGAGAGGAATATGCAACAGTATAATAGTTGAATGTGTTAGTGTGTGGGGGGGTAAGGATTTGGGGGTGATTTTCTCCAGATTTTCAATAATATTACATTACTTTTATAATTTAAAAATTAGTTTCTGAAAGTAGAAAAACATGAAACAAAATTAATATGCATTAATTCTCTCTCAGTAATGATTCTGCAAAAGCTTACCAACAGAGTATAGTATTTTAGTTAGTATTTTGGAAAAATCTTTCCTAGCAACAGATGAACTGCACAAAAATTGTCCTTTTAATTTTTTTACTATGAAAATTTTCAAATATAGAGTAAATAATATGTTGAGCATCACTTATCCCTGAGACTCAACGTCCGTAACGTTTGGTATCTTTAAAAAAAAAGGGACAATACCAATAACAAAAGGTATTAAAAATTATTTTTAAAGGTCAAAGTCATTTGGATTAAAATTTACATACCTTAATTTTGGCCATTAAAGCATCAATAGAAATTTCAAGGTCCTTGACCTGTTTATTCATCTCTGGTTTTCCATCTTTCAATGCGCTTACTACTTCGTTAAATTTATCAAGCCGTTTTTTCAGTGTGCCCACCTTAACCAGGCCATCAATGCTGTAAAGATAACAACACTTCGTCAGGGTTTAATTTCCCCATTGAAGGCTGCAGACAGATTTTTCATTTTAATAAAATACCAAACATACTGTTAAACAGAATATTTCACTTCAGTTTTCATGTTATTCAATAGTCTCTCTTTTTAGATCTTTTGTTGAGGGTAAAAGGGATCATCAAATATGGATGTGAATGACATTAATATATGTGTCAGCAAGAGTGAAGCCTTCTACACTTACACTGAAAAATCTGAGAATTCAAATTATAGAAAAACTTAAAAGAGTAGAATCAAATAAGAAAGACTAAACTGACAGTGAGACAATATAATTCCTTCGGGTAATCTTGAAAATTGTGGTCAAAATATTAATGAGATGTTTTTAAAAACAATGTCAATTTGACATTTATCAATAAACTCAAGTCACTAAAATAATCAGAGTAAAACAGCTTCTTTCAACCTTTTACAGCGTTTACATTTTTCTAAGCTACTTCAAACCCTTTTATAGAATGAGGCAAGTAATGAATTAATGAAGCAATTAATTAACTAATGTCCAACAAATAACATGAATAACAGACTAATACATCTTTTACAAAGAACATGAGAAAAAAGGAAACTCTGTGAGAGTATGCAAACTGCTCTTCATTATGACTTCATGCCATTTTATATTAGGGTAGATAGGTTTTTTGGATTCTTCAGGCTCTATTCATCTTACCGAGGTTTGTGTCGTCTTTTGCAAAGCCACATTCGAACAGTTTTCTGCATTTTAATGCAGGCTTCAGCTCGATATTTTATTTTGTTTTTCACTACGTGTAAGAGGAAAATATAATGACAGAAAATTATTTAGTTTACATCAGACATACAAGGTTTTTAAAAACCATCCATTTCCACAAAGCAATTCTCAAGAAACACAAAATCTTGATGAACATATTATATCAGACATCAAAACTGGCAAGTTTAACACTTCTTTAGTTCTTTATACTTCTTAAAATAAAAAGCATATCATGTACATGGCTAGGTGTACATTTTAAATATATTATCTCCTTGTTATGCTACACTAATGCGTCCCAAATTGTCCTAGGTACTATTGGTCTAGGAAGTGTTAACAGGCGTGTCTGGAAAAAAGGATTCACCTGTCCAATGAACTCAGGAAAAGCTACGCGCTACACCTCCTTCTGGAGAGTCACAATGAACATACTGAGTGAGGCCTCTAAGAATCCTACAATAAAGGACTCTCCTTAACTTCAGTTACTCGATAACCTAGACTGATCTGACCTGGAGACATTTTTTCCAGAGGTGCCCCATCAACATGCTGCAAAGGTCCTCTCTACTTACTGACTTGACCACTGCACAACACAGTCCACAAACGAATAGTACAGTAGAAATAATTTTAATATAATATGTTTTCCATCATAATGCAATGTTTAAAGCTGAAGGCATTTAACTATAGTGACAAGTATGCTCATGTTTCACTTGGAAAGTGATGGGAAAAGAGCTTCTGCTGTCTTTTTATTATTATAGCTTTGTTTTTATTTATATCACAGTTGACTAACAAAAGACCTCATGATAGCATGCACGTTGCTTGCACGATTCCTTTTCATTAGGTCAAAGGGATTTTTTTTTTATTAATAAGCAGCAATGTGCTGAATCCTCTTCGTGTGCCTAGCACTGTTCCAGGTACTGTGGAGAGCATGGCTAGGGCAGGGGACGATAAATTTAATCAGGTTACTAACAGTACTCCCTACAACTAAAGGTGTGCTATAGACCATCGGGTAACCCAAAATTATTCTGTCCCTCATCCTTGTTTTGGGTCAGAGATAAGTAGTTGCTACAATATTTTAAGGCTTTAGACTTTGCCCTTTATTAAAGGAAGCTGTAATCAAAGGCTTTTAGTTAGAGACTCCGGGAAGATAAGTCTGGGAAGCCAGGAAAGCCAGTTTGGGAGCCAATGAAGTTACTATGCAAGCTGGGGAGAGGGGCTCCAGTAAGGCAGTGGCAATAAAGAGCAAAGAATGTACAGTGTGTGGAGGGAGACTCAACAGAGCTTGCTGACTGGCATGATCTCAGGGACAAGAAGAGACAATTACGACTGTGACACTTTTAGCGTGTGCATTCTGGTGATGCCATGGGGGTGGAAAGAAAAGTTCTGGTTTTAGTCTGAGAGACTAGGGTATGGTGTGGGGGGCAGAGGAGAAAGGGAGAGGAAAGGCGGGGGTGGGGGGGAAGAATCAAGATAGTGAGTTCTGGGGTTTTTTTAGGTCGTGATGAAATTAATTACCATATAATGCAGGTGATTAAAGGAGGTAAGTATCCTACACTGAAAAAAACCTTAAAAAAAGGAAGTCCACAGGTACTAATTTATTACATACTACATGTAAGGCGTTAGGGGAAGGAACCAGGGACACAGCATGAATAAGCGACACAGTCCCTGTTGTCTAGCGCTCACCACTGAGACACATGTATAACGTTCCACAAACCAGTTCATTTCCAAAATAATTGCGTTATCTCGGAGTGGAAGGAAACACCTACGTTTGATGACGGACAGTGAGCACCACTGCACCTTCTTCCAGCGACTGCAGATGAGCCAGTGGTTGACCCTCTTGACCAGCTCTGCTAAGTGGTCAGGGTCGGACTTCATAATCTGATCAAATTCTGCAAACTAGGAGATAAAATCATTGGCTAACAGTATCAAAAGACAGATGTGCTTAAACACACAGAGAGATACAAAATAACTGGAACTCAAATCCGAAAGCTAGCTTTCTGGAGGTGGTCACCAGCCTACCACAGAGACGCGTCTCAGTGGGGTACACAGCCAACCCGAGCACCCTTGGCTGAACTTTGCTGACTTTCTCTTCCTTCCTCCAGGATCTTTTTTGCAGTGGTTGGGCTGGGGGATTACTCACTGCTAGTTAGCAGACCCAGCAGGAGAAGGAGAAAAAGAATCTTACATGACCACTGCAGATGGTTAGCAAAAAGGCTTTATGGAAACAAGAATGAAAAAAGGTCTACTACCTCTCTGAACTGGCTCATCTCTATATAAACTCAGGCACCACCAAAACTACTGTGTCTCTCCCCAGCCCCACCTTTATTTTGGTCAGAGATAAGAAACTGCTACCAAGAGACACACACCACAAATAAAACATCTACTAGGTTATTAAATAAGAAAATGCATTACTGCCACAATTTACCACCAAATTACATATTGATTTCTATCCTTTACCAAACAAATATCCCACTACAACATATTGGAGATGTCACACATCTATCAAAATAACAGCTTCTTATAATCGAAATTAAATTAAAGGTAATACAATGAGATTCAAGAGCTCTGAAAATCTGCCTTGCGCTTTCACTGTAGCCTTCTGACTGAGTAATTTTTCTGGAGGCAAACAAGACCAAGTGCTTTCTCTACCAAGCTCTTAATCCTAAAATAATTACTACCGTCCTGAAATGAGAAATGCTGAGTTTATGATACATATGTGTGGCTACAGCTAAGCCAACTATGAATACTTATATTCTTAACTTTTTTTCTTTTATAAGAGATCATGTAAGTTCTCTGCAGTAAAAGTATTCACAGGCAAGTGCATAGCTTTTGGTAATGCATTACACAGATTTCATTTCATGCCCCAAGATGTGAAATCAGATTCATTTATTATGATTAATTTAGCCTTCAAGGAACTAGAGATATTTATTAATGATTTCGCTAAGTCAAACAAGTACAGTTGTCTATTATACAATAACAGTTGTATTTAAAATTATGAGAATGCAATAGTCAATCAATATTAAAGAAGTCAGGAATGGTGAAAACATTATGAACAGATTGTGAAGAGCACTTAAGTATTTCTGTATTGTATATATTTAGTTAGGAAATATTCTATAACTCAAGTTTGTATCCTAGTACAGGACTAGTAGAAGAATCTGTAAATACTAAAACTAGGGGTAGCCTAAGAAAATTATGTTACTTACAAAAGTATTTATACAGTCACTCCTTCTACAGTTTGACAGAAGTCAACACAGACTCCAGTCCAATTTTCTGTACATTACACATCTATCAAGCTCTAATAGATCTCATTCCCACAATGAAGACTCAAAAGTACTGTGAATTTTTTAATTATTGAAGACTGAATATGTTTTAGAAAAGCTTTCAACTTGTTTAAAACAGAAGTATCTCAGGTTAACCCTTATTTAAGTAAAAAATTCAACTAAACAATCCTCTGATTCCAATACTTCCAAAGCTGGAAAAAATAAAAATAAAAAATACCCTGTACAGAGTACTATACACTGTAAACTTCTCACCAGTGGGAAAATTGTATGTATGTGTGGCACACACATATGCATGCTCTTTAAGAAGAATATAAATCACTGAACACTTAAAAATATTCACTGACTCCGACTCTCCATGTTAATTATGTTAAAGTTTAAAATAATAATGTATTTACCTTGCCAGGTCTAAAAAATACTTTTGTTAACCCAAACTTGTAGTCGATTTCATTTAAGCCCAAAGCTTTAAAAAGAGCCTGAAAAATAAAATTTAAATGCCAATTAGGAATTAATAAGAAAGATAGTTTATAGCTAAGATATCTCAATTTAGGTAGTATCTGTACCTTACAAAATAGTCTTGGATCTAATCTTGCGAGTTTATCTGGCATATACTTTTTATACATGTTGTAGAGTTCGTGGAATGAAGCTCGCGATGGGAAACCGCCCTGCATCAAGTCCAAAACAGACACCATACCTACATTCAAAAACAAACAGAAGTCTCACTGCCAATCACTGTGCAGAAGTACAAGGATAACTTGCAAATGATCAAAGAATTTTATAAATTAAAAGGGGTAGGGCTTCCCTGGTGGAGCAGTGGTTGCGAGTCCGCCTGCTGATGCAGGGGACGCGGGTTCGTGCCCCGGTCCGGGAAGATCCCACGTGCCGTGGAGCGGCTGGGCCCGTGAGCCACGGCCGCTGAGCCTGCGCGTCCGGAGCCTGTGCTCCGCAACGGGAGAGGCCACGACAGTGAGAGGCCCGCGTACGGCAAAAAAAAAAAAAAAAAAAAAAAAGGGGTAATTTACAGAAATTATCAGCAATGAAATATTACATAGAAAATATCATACTTATACTCAATATGTCCCAGCTTACCCACCACTTAAAAACTACTGTAGCCAAATTTCATCTAAAACTAGCTTAACTATTTTCTAGAGACAAACGACTGGTCTCTAAAAAATTCAAATGTAGTTTGTATCTTTTTTTTCTGCTGGAAGCCTTTGTGTCACAATCATGGTTATACAAGGCAAAGACCTGCATTAGGCTATTTTCCAAGTCCTGAGGCTGCTTTTGGAACAAGATTCCTGGTTAAGAGTCTCCAAGACAAAGTCAAACACATTCCCCGATTCTCACCAGTGCTTCAAGCAAACGGAAAACATCGGAGAGCACACTTTCTCACTATAAAGACCCCCTTTCACTCACCTCTCAAAGGAATTAGTCTACTGGGGTAAAGAGTCTATAGGATGCCTATCTATATTCAGTATAACTCTACTAAGTGATTAATTTGAGCCTTGAGTCAGTGTGAGCATTTCACGTCAGGAAAAGCATAAAATAGGGAAAGGCTCAACTACTATAGATAACGCCAGGACTTTTGTTTATAGAAAGGCCTGGATTTCAGTCTACAGGACTATTTAAATCCGTGAAGAAAATAAGATTATTCAATAAAAAGTGTTAAGGACAAATGGCTAGACATTTAGAAAACAAAAATAACATCAGATCCTTACCTCACTCCTTATACCAAAATAAATTTCTGCTGGTCAAAAAGTTAAACTAGCAAAATAAAATTATAAAATATTTTAAAATGAGTGGATTTTAATTTTAAAAGACTCTCATTGGAAAGACAGCCTCTCTAGGCAATCAAATTGAATTTTAACCTATCTGACTGGCAAAGATGTAAAACCCCAATAGTACTTGGGGATGATGACCGTGTAGGAAAACACGCACATACATTCTTAGTGGGAGAGAGTAAACCACTGCAACAATTTTAGATGGCAGTTTGGAAAATTTATTTATATTATGAAATTAATATTAAATGTTAATAATAGATATCTATCCCTTTGACTATCTTCCACTTTGATGACTCTATCCTACAACTTGTCACGTATGTGGGCAAAGATATGCACAGAGAAGGTCTACGTGTTCACTGCTGCTAACAGAAAACACAGAAACCACTTAAATATTAATTAAGTTATGTTATAACCGTATGATAGAATATGATACATTTATTAAAAATAACAAGGCACGGGCTTCCCTGGTGGCGCAGTGGTTGGGAGTCCGCCTGGGCCCGCGGGCCGTGGCCGCTGGGCCTGCGCGTCCGGAGCCTGTGCTGCGCCGAGGGAGAGGCCGCAGCAGTGAGAGGCCCGCGTACCGCAAAAAGTAAAAAATAAAAAAAAAAAACAGGGCAGAGGTTTAACAAGTATGAAAAATATGTCCAAGACACAGAGTTAAGTGGTCACCCCTGAGAAGTGAGACTTCTTTTTACTTATATTATTCTGTACCATTTCATTTTTGTTACAGTGAACATATATAGCTATTATAACTTAAATATAATAAATATATATTATATGCAATAGATAATTTATATGTAATACTATAATGCATAACGTATTATGTATTATAATTAAACAAAGTTTAGTATTAAACATAATATTAAATTTAATATAATACAATGGAACATATAAACGCAATTATTCCTATGGAGGGTTCAGATCTAGATTTACCTTTTGGCTCTGCTTGGAGAAATAAGAGTAAGGTTTGGTTGATATTGTCACAATTGTTGCCCATTTTATTTATATCAAAAATAACAAGTATTCTTAGAAATGTGTGCATCCCAACCTCCGAGTCCCTTGGCTTGTCCTGTAGCTGCAGACAACTAGGCTCACAGAAGAAGTACATTAAGAATTTCACGGAGCTTAACAAATTACCAAGTCTACGGCTGCTTTCTCCCCACTTGAAGCTACTTTACTCTAAAGATCTTTTGATGCTTAAAGAAAAAAAATCACCCAACCAAGTACTCTCCCTTCTAGAGATTCCCATGACCTGGCTCTTCCTCGAGGAGTTTGGTGAAGAGCCAGGTTTGCAGTCCCGGCTGGTCATCCTCAGAGCCCCTCTTTGCTACCACAGAAGGGCAGCAGAGCCCCGAGGTTAAAGAAAGAAGACCTGCCTTCTGTCACCTTCCCCCACTTTGCCCTGGGGTTGGCTGATCAGAAGATAGTCACTTTAGTAAAAGCTGTCCTCAATTAATTAATTCTCCTTAAATTGGAAAAAAAACAGAAATGGAAAGGCAAACTATTATAGAAATCAAATCTTAAATGTCGTTTTTTTAAGAAAACTTCATAATTATTTTTCTTTCACCAGTTATTGGTATTTTTTGCTTTTTCTCATTACCTAGCCACATAACTGGAACCAATTCTATGCCATTTTACTATTGTTAAGTACTATAAAAAACTCAAACTATTATGAATTGGTGGCATCTATTAAACTGCCAACAGATCTTAACACGTTAAAATACACTGCTTACTGAAAGAGGAATCCCAGCTAAAGCATCAGTGAGCCCACACTCTGCTAATCTAATAGTATGTATAGCTAAATCTAAACACACTTGACTTGCCAGGACACTGGATGCTCACTTAGGAAATAAATGACATTATAGTAAGCTAAAACAAATCGTAAAGAGAAATTTAAATGAGAAAAATAGTCAAAGTAAAAATGATCTGAAGAAAATATTAAAAAAATACATCTATACATACGTAGGAATAAAACAGACATGATTTATTTAACTTTCCAGGATTTGTTAAAATGAGTCACAAATAAATCTCTTTATTTCCTAGACTGTGCGTTTCATTCAACAGATATTTACGAAGTCTAGAACCTGCTTTGCATTGCCAGGAAGCAGGAACATTCATACAAGCCAAAACAGACACAGTTTCTGCCCTCGAGAGCTTTACAGATTAGAGAAAGGAGAAAATAAATAAAATTTATGACTGTGAAGTGATGGTGCTAGGCACCCTTTACTCAGGCCCCCTTCCTAGCTGAGGGCTTTCATAAAGAAATGACAACCAAGCGCAAATGTGAAAAATTAGACAAAGGGGAGATAAGAGCTTCTCAAACAGGAAGCAGCATGTGCACAGGCCCCGTGAACAGAGGGAATACGGAGCACTTCAGGAACTAAAAGCAAAGGCCGGAGTGACTGGAGAATGGAGAGGAGAGAGAGAAAACAGAGGAGGCTATAGACACACAGGCCAGACCACATGGGGCCTCATAAGCTATGAGGATTCTGCTCTTTACCCTACTCATAATCAGAAGTCACTGCAGCATTTTAAGCAATAAAAAGACATGCTCAGATTTGAGTTGTAAAGCAGTAGTTCTGGATGTAGGTGAAGAACAGACCGAGCAGATGTGAGGAGAATACCTAGGCAACTTCGGCAGAAAGCCAGGTGAAAGATGCTGACAGCTTGGATTAGGGAGTACTAAGGCTCACTGTCTACTAGGAGAGTAGACCTTAAATGTTCTCACAACAAGCAAGCAATGGTAATTATATTTAACCTCATGGGACTCTTAGCTAACACTATGGTGGCAATCCTTTCACAATATGTTAGTGTATCAAATCAACACATTGCACCACTTGGACCTACACAATGTTATAGGTCAATTATATCTCAGTCAATCTGGAGGAGTAAAAGACACACTCTTTAGGTCATATCAAAGGGCCCTGGGGAGACTTAGATGGAGAATATGTAGCTAGGTTGTCCAGTGTGACAGTTGCTAGGCATGTGCTCTGTAGTTGCACTAGCCACATGTGACTATTTATATTTAAATTTAAAAAAATTAAATACAAATTTAAAATTCAGTACCTAAGTCATACTACTCACATGTGAAGAGCTCAGTAGCCACAAGTATCTAGTGGCTACCATACTGGACGACACAGGCATAGCATATGTCCACCTCCATGGAAAGTTATACCGAACAGCACCCATCAAGAGCGAGAAGGAGAACAGGCCTACCCCAGAGCTTAGAAAACTCTAACAAATAATATCTAGGTAGAAGATGACCCTGCAGAAGAGGCAGGAATGGCCAGAGAATTCAAAGGAGAGGCAGGGACACACGCTGTTTTAGGCGCTGAGGAAAGGCTACGTTATGGGGATGGGGTCTGAGGAAACATGTGACTCAGGGTCAAGGGCATCACCGGAAACCTTATCAAGAATTATTTTGTTGGAAACTGAATTCCCTCGGGTTAAAGAGCAAGTGGAAGGCAGGAAACTGAGAAAGGAAGAAGAGAATATTCTTGGAGAGAAAAGCAAAAACGGGAGAAAAGAAAGTGAGGCCAGAGATAGGGAGGCAGCTGGACGGGAATGTCGGTGAGAGGGAGTGAAGATGAGGCTTCGATGGGAGAAACCATCTCAGGGCTTCAATACAGATCATCAATACTGAAGATTAATGAAAAGGCAGGAAGGGATGGATCCAAAGAACTACAGTCTCAACGAGGAAGAGAGGCACTTCCTCCTTTCTACCAGGAGGGCAGGTGTGCAGGCAGAAATGGTGTTTGGTAGCACACAGGTAAGGCTTTCAGCTCTTTAGTCAAAAGAGGTGAGGCTGCCTGTTAGCAGAGGCTCAGAGACTTGAGGAGAGCAGGGTGGGTCTGACGGGTCCGGGGAGAAACAGAACCTGCTGGCCAGGGAAACTTGGTGGGGCGGGAGATGAGAGCCCTTTGCAGGTTAGTGATCATGAATTTGTAACCGTGCCAAGCTATCTTGCCCACTTTCTCCGTGCAGATGAGGACAAAGGGCAATATTAGATTCACAAACAGCTAAGGTTTTGTCAGAAGGGTCAAGGGGAGATGTAGCTGTGGGGAGCCCGAAGTTTATATAATTAGGGGAGGGCACTTTAAGATAAAAAGGATGAGATTGCAAATTACAAAAGCAGGTTCAGGGTTTTGACAGGAGCTCATTTAAATAAGGCACCCTGAAGCTAAAGCGACCAACCGTAGCTTTCTAACAAATCCGCCTCTGAGAGGAGCAAGATGAGGTCAGGGAGGCAAGAGAGTGTCAGGAAGTGTCCCAGGCCTGAATCAGCGGGAGAGGCAGGGGTGGTGTGGGAGGGATGGAGGATGGGCACGGAGGAAGGAAAACAGGGAGCCCAGGGCCCAAGACTTGGGTGACTAAGCACAGGCAGAATGTGGCCGGGTGACGGGTAGAAAGTGATAGTTTAACCAAGTGCAGAAAAGCTCCACAGAAGCCGAGGGTATTGTGCTGTTTTCTTTCTTTCTTTCTTTTTTTGAACAAGTAGTGGAGTGGGAAGCAAGCACATCAAAACCGGGCTTCCCTGGTGGCACAGTGGTTAAGAATCCGCCTGCCAATGCAGGGGACACGGGTTCAAGCCCTGGTCCGGGAAGATCCCACGTGCCGCGGAGCAACTAAGCCCGTGCGCCACAACTACTGAGCCTGTGGCTCTAGAGCTCGCGAGCCACAACTACTGAGCCCCAGTGCTGCAACTACTGAAGCCCGCACGCCTAGAGCCCGTGCTCCGCAACAAGAGAAGCCACTGCAATGACAGGCCCGCGCACCACAAATGAAGAGTAGCCCCCGCTCACCGCAACAGCTAGAGAAAGCCCATGCACAGCACCGAAGACCCAACACAGCCAAAAGTAAAAATAAATTTAATTAATTAATTAAAAAAAAAAAAAAAAAAAAAAGACACCACAACCCACCGCCTGACCCAGTTATGTGGGAACGAACCGCTGCAGGACTGAGAAGGCCATGGAAAGCACCCACAGAGGGAGACCTGGGTTCGCAGCTGAAGAGTTTTTATAAATTTTACTTCAAATGATGTAAAACATCTACCCCAATATTGCTCAAATAATTTGTTAGCCCCTCTTTTCTTATAAATAAAGGAAATATAAAAGTCTTACTGCACTTAAAAATAATCAAGATAGTTGTGAATTATTTGAAAACACTGCATATATTAAATTTTACTTGAAGACTCTCGACACACCCCGATATAGATTACAAAAACAGAGAAATACCTGAACATTGAAGTTGAGACAAAATTTGAGCTCCTTCAAAGTCGTGGCTTGTCATCTTTAAATTAGGCTTGATACAACGAATAAAGCTTGCTCCCTAGAATAATAAACGTACTTTTAAATATGATCCATATAGCATTCTTATTTTTCTATTTCTATGAATACTAGCTACTTTCAGAGAATATTATCATTAACTTCTGAACCTCTTTTTATTTATTTATTTGTTTATTTATCCTTGGCTGTGTTGGGTCTTCGTTTCTATGCAAGGGCTTTCTCTAGCTGCGGCAAGCGGGGGCCGCTCTTCATCGCGGTGCACGGGCCTCTCGCTGTCGCGGCCTCTCTTGTTGCGGAGCACAGGCTCCAGACGCGCAGGCTCAGTAGTTGTGGCTCACGGGCCCGGTTGCTCCGCGGCCTGTGGGATCTTCCTAGACCAGGGCTCGAACCCGTGTCTCCTGCATTGGCAGGCAGATTCTCAACCACTGCACCACCAGGGAAGCCCTGAACCTCTTTTAAAATAATCACTAAGGAAGTTAAGACCATTAGCGTACTTTTATAATGTAAAGCATTTATACACTAATATTAGAAAAATACTTTAGATTTGAGTCCCAAAAAACTGTGATATTGTAAAAAGAAAAGTCTCTCCTAGTAAAATATTTCAACATATTTAAACAATACATTTCACAGCATGACATATATGTGATTTTACTCTACATTTAAATATATTTATATGCTGTGTTTCTGTGATAAGAAAATTGCCCTATGACAAGATGGCATAAAATTATGCCTCTTAAAATTTAGGCCAAAGTGCTAAAAAAAAAAAAAGTCAACCTTTCTCATCATTCTATTTTAAAAACATACAGTAGGTCCCTGAGCTGCACCACTGCACATTTTAAAGTTTTGTTTGTTAAACGATATGTATTTTATAAAGGCATTCATTTACAATCCGTTATCAGATCTTCGCTGAATGAGACAGAGAGAATACTGCTATGTACACAGTGAAACTGTTGGGAACTGAAGCTAGTATATCCAAACAACAGCTTCGCTTCCAAGTAGCCACCTTGCAAAACTGAATAGTTAATGTCAACAATGATGCTCACTGCAAACACTTTTAAAACACTTTTTAGAAATGCCTTTTTTAAAAATCACAAATATAATCTAATCATTTTACAGTAGCATTATAGTTGGGTGATAAAAATAAAATACCTCATCAGACTTGGTTTTTAAAGAAGGTCTGTCCTTAAGAGAAAAATATTTGCAAACGAGGATCGTTAAAAGACTTTCTTAATGGTTTCAAAAGCAAATCTAACAAGTTAAGCAATAATAGCACAGAGAGAATAAACATTTGGCTTTCAAATGACTACATGAAAAGAGCAATCAGTTAAGTTCTGTGGATTTGCTTAAAAAATAAGTCTTCTGGGCTTCCCTGGTGGCGCAGGGGTTGAGAGTCCGCCTGCCGAGGCAGGGGACGCGGGTTCGTGCCCCGGTCCGGGAAGATCCCAAATGCCGCGGAGCGGCTGGGCCTGCGTGAGCCATGGCCGCTGAGCCTGCGCGTCCGGAGCCTGCGCTCCGCAGCGGGAGGGGCCACAGCGGCAAGAGGCCCGCGTATCGCAAAAAAAAAAAAAAAAAAGTCTTCTCTTGAAATCATGCCTCATTTATATAACCCACGTATCAAATTTGTTTATATGGTGAATTTTTCTTTTAAAAAGACAAAATTTAAATGTCTAGTTAAAAAAAAGGCTCCTAGGAAATACTGCCACTATAATAGGGCATAAAAATATTATGTCCATTTTTCCCATATCAGCAGTGTCATGTTAGAGAATGTTACCACCAGAGTAATAAAATGAAAATGAATTATATGCGTTATCTTTAATCCTAAAAAATACATTTTCCTTCCCTATGAGAACTAATTATTTTCACTTTCCTGAAGCTACAGGACAATCTTAATAACATTCAGAGAATTCTATATATTTATGAAACAATTTGACTGAACATATATATTTGACCCTTCAGAAAAAACCTAACCACAATGACAGCCATTTTAAAAACTGATTTGTTTTTTTAATGATAAAATTTGGTTTTAAATGAATTTCTAATTATTCCAGGTTTACTGTGCTTATCTGAGTAATTACTAATAATAGTTTAAGAGGACCATTTAAAAAAAACCCTGTTTTTGAAGACTCCCCTGGCAGTGCAGTGGTTAAGACTTGGCACTTCCAGTGCAGGGGGCACAGGTTCATTCCCTGGTTGGGGAACTGAGATCCCACGTGCCTTGCGGCACAGCCGGAAAAAAACAACGACAACAAACAAACAAAAAACCCTGTGGGTTTTTTTTTTTTTTTTTAAGTGTACTCACAGTACTTCGAAGTTTATCCAGAAGCAAATTTAACTGTGTCTGTAGAAGAAAGGAAATCACTTCATTATTTCAAAGAGCAAAAGTACGTAATACCATAAGTAAATATTAGTTTTTCAACATTAGAATAAAATAACATGCAGTAACACTGATATATATAACACATTACAATTTAACAGCTTCTGGTACACAAGCTCTTTAACAGATAGTAACATGCAGAAATGTATGGCTAATACATGACGCCAAGGACAATACTTATTTTACTTACACAGAACTTATACAATTAATTAAAAGACTGAAAATTAGCAATACTAGAAAACATACATGCACACTTGCAGGTGGGGTGAATGAGGAAAAAGTATACAGGCAATGCAAGAAGTAAATGAAAATGCTGGGGATGCATTCAATAAGGGATCAACGGAGCAGTACGTGAACTCGTGGCAAGCTGGGCGTAGCTTGCGTCACGCTCCATTAAGAATGAAAACGTGTTTAAAATGTACACTAATGCTATGTATTAGGATTGTTTTATATAACACCTTTCATAAATGAAACTGACCTGCCTACCTGTAGAAACCCTCTCTACTATTTTAAAACTTCACATTCCAATTATTTTTAAAGGCTAGGACAATTTTCTCAAGAGAGAGTTTCACAATGGACAGTACAAGTAGCTACTCTCCTTTCCTTTTCTTAATATTAAGTGATTTTAATGTACTCTGGTTCAGTACATTAAAATCATGCATTTGCTTTACTTCTCTGCAAAGTAAATTATTTAAATTGTTATACTGATTTTATACTGGGATACTTATTGTACTACTTAACAAAAGAGAAATTAAGATGTTAATTCTTCAATTAACAATTTATTCAATCACAGCTATACTTAATAATAGGTATACTTCACTGAATGCTTTCTATGAGTCAGACACTGCTCAAAGCTTTTCATGGGCATTATCATGTTTAATCCACACCACAACTCTAATTAAGGATATATTAGTAGTCTCATTTTACAGGTGAAAACACTGAGCCCCAGAGAGATAAATCACTTGCCAAGATCAGGCAGCTAGTAATGGCAAAACCAAGATTCCAACAAGGACCTAACACCAAGGCTCATTCTCTTAAGCGTGATGCTGCAGTACACTTCAGACATTGTAGGCTTAAGTTATACAAACAGAGTGAATTTCTCACCGGATTAAAAAAAATACAGTCATACCCCACTGATCTGCTTGACAGAGTTATGACAACCTCAACCAGTCTAGACCAGCACACAAATGAAAAGCAAGTGTAAGAGCCACTAATTTGGAAAGAAAACAACTGTGACAAAGCCCATGCTTCCTAATCCATAGCACAGTATTCGCCCAAAAAAATGGACATAAAGTTAAGTCAGTAGAAGCAGCAAAAATAAACTATAGCATCCGAGAGAAGAGGAAAGAACATCAGTTACCAAAGAACAGCGGTCAAAGACCAAAAGGCATAACAGCCTGATGCAACGCATGCTTTACTTGTATTTTATTTTTATTTTAAAGCGTACAATTATTCACGTATATAATAAAAGAATATGATTTCCATCAAAAAGAATTACTTTTTCTAAAACACTAATAGTAAAAGAGTTCTATTTCAATAACCTGAAAATGTCACTTTTCAGTGGAAAACTTGACTCTCAGTCATGTTCGATAACTGAAGTATTACTGTAAATGCTAGCCTATGTTGTTGTTTTATTGCCTCCCACAACTTGAATTTGAATTTAATGAGCTATTCTACTATATTTAAAAGTAAGAATTACTACTAATATTTCCTTTCAAAGTACCTCAGTAAAAACATTTTGAAATTTTATTATTAACAATGTTACATCTTTTAGTTACAGTTTTCAAGCAGTCTGATGTACAAAATACATTGTATTACATATAAGCAATTTTAAGGCACTTAATAACGTCTCAACATAAAATACCTTAGTCCAAAGAATTTTAAGAATGTTTTTTATTTTATTTATATTGTCTAAAATTCCAAGTATGTTCTTGCCAGCAATACTACTATATCACAGTTGGAAAATACTTAATAAATGATATCCGTTTCATACAGGCTAATATACTATTTTAAACCAATCTGTTATCATTACGTCTATTTAAGAATCTAAGAATATCCAAATAAGAGAAAGAGTATTTTCAAGAGAAGAAGAAACTCATAATTAATGAATATAACTTCCAATAAAGTTTAAGACTTTTTATTCAGTTACCCGAAAAAATGTGTTATAAGCGGAATTCTCCTATATCTATGTTTCAGCTTTTGTTTTATAAACATGATTTAACCAAGTTCATTATTTAGAGCCCATCTCAATCCACAAGGGATTTCAGGAAGCTTACTTACACTGTTAGTATCCTAGCATTCTGAGTCTTAAATATTGTTCCTAATTACATCATTTTTAATATTTGAAGTACACATAATGAAAGGCATATGTAGTTTTCTTGTAAACAGAACAAAAAGACTTTGTGGAAATGTATAAGAGAGAAATTAATTCTATTCCTTTGATCTACTTATTATAATTTTTTATTCATTAAACGTGACACAAAGCTTTTAAATCATCTTTTTCTATGCAAAATACTCAGCAATTAGAACCAAACAGCAGTGTTGCATTTCTAAGGCACATCATGTGACAATTCCTTATCAGACCTCAAAGAATAAATTCCTGATCCAAAATTAATGAAACAAACGAAGTGTTCTTCAGTGTCAAATAAGCAATTTGAAGGGTTTGCCACACAAAGCTTTCCTCTTTCACAGAAGTTCTTAAAAGCTTTAATCAAATTTTAGTGTAATAGGCACACCCAAAACGCACCATGAGACAAAACACGTTAAAAATGAATTACAAAACGAAATCATTAACTCGAGCTGGGTTCTTTTTGACACGGCAGCCACTCTGTTAAGTAGGAGTCCACGAAGGCGATCGTTTACCTGAAGCCCCTGGCAGTGCCTGCGTTTCCTCTCTCAACTCAACTAGTCCTCTCTAGCCATCTGGAGCTGGACTACTCCAGCTAAAACAAAACTGCTGAATGAGGAAGGAAACAGAAAACACATGGGAAAGAGAAGGTTCAAAGGTCAACCAGACAGTAAGCAGAAGCAAGAACATTAGGAGAAGCAATCAGACATGTTAAGCACCAAGAAAGAACACGTTCGTAAAATTACAAGGTTTCCCTATGGTCAACTACTATGCCTATTTTATGTTATTTTGCAAGCAAACATCAACAGTTCAGGGTCTGCTCCTGAATCTCACTCGTGGGATTTCTCAGAGTGATCTACACTACCCACTGTAGAGTATAAAACAATTACAATTTTAATGCAGTAAGAAAAAAAATTCGAGCAATACATTTAGTACAAATACCTTAAACTTGTTTCCCACACTGATGAAGCTAAGTTTTCCTGCTTTTTGTTTAGTATCTTTGTTGTTATTTGTGGATGACTCAAATAATTCCCGGATAAATTTATCCCTGGATTCACATATTAAGGACTCAAGAGACATATGTAAAGCATCATTATTTTTTTCCACAAATTGAGTCTGAAAAATAAAGCAAACAGGAATGATTCGGTCCATCTTGTGATAATATTCCTGAACATGGTGTTTGTCCAATAGAACTTTTCTGAGGTATAGCGGAAACGTTCTGTAGCTGTGCTGTCCAATATCGCCACCACCAGGCCGTGGGGACATGGAGCACATGAAATGTGGCCGGTGTACTGAGACACTGAATTTTAAATTGTATTTAACTTTAAATAGCCAGATGTGGCTAGATGTTACCATATTGCACAGCGCAGCTTCAACATCAAACGGTTTTCTCCCAGCAAAAGTCATACTCACTGTTTCATAGCACACTGCCCCGGCGAAATGCCTGATGATGAAGCCTTCGTCATCTCTGATGTTCCTGTGAACTGCCAACTTAGACTTTCTAGGAATCTGAAACATAATACATACACCAGTTATTAAATTATCAAAAATACACTACACAACTTCCTTTAGAAAACATCTGGCATGTGAAATACTTAAAATTATAAAGGGAGTTTTCATACTTTATATAATTATACTGCTTTTTAAATAAGCCTTAAAGTACCAGTAAAATCTAGCAAAATATTTTTGGTTATAATCTCTTAGGAAAGAAAAAAGGACCAAAGGTTTATAAAGTTAAATGCCTATGTCTAAAGTGGTGGCTCTGGAGCTTGGCTGCTGAACTAGAATCAGCTGGAGAACTTTTAAGCCTCTTACACCATTTACATCTGGTGATTCCTAGGTGTTGCCAAGGTCGAGAAGCACTGTTCTACAGAAACACCCCAAATCAGCACAGGGACTCACCTACTGATTTAAACCAGACACCCTAACACGTTTACACAATGAGCCTGAATCTATTTGAAGGAAACAAAATCATTTTCCGGTTGTACTATCTAATTGTAGTATCTCATGTTGGTATCATATTTGAAAGTTTCCAAAATAAAAGATCAATTCTGACCCTCAAAACAGCCTAAGGTTAAGAAAGACAATCTCATTCAAAAGTGAACAAGCTAAGACATCAGAACCTTCCCAGGCTTTTGCTGGGTGAGAGAGCTAGCAGATCACAGAGCCCCCCTCTGCATGGCAGCAGGCTGGCACGAGTCAGAGGGTGACCCTGGGGTCAAGACGCCAGCCTGATGCCCAAATCCAACACTTTCTCTCTGTGCTAAACATGGAGGTCACCTGAGCTCTCCATGCCCGTCCCCTCACCTCTAGCACGGGGATGCAAGCAGGAGCTACCCCAAAGGATTATCATGAGGACCAAATAAAGTAATTCAAGCAAAACTCTTAGAATGTGCCTGGCACATGCTAAACGTTCAATAAATGGTTATTAATAATTTTATTTTCAAAGACATACAATAAAAGTAATGATCTGGGGCTTCCCCCATGGCACAGTGGTTGGGAGTCCGCCTGCCGATGCAGGGGACCCGGGTTCGTGCCCCGGTCCGGGAAGATCCCACGTGCCGCGGAGTGGCTGGGCCCGTGAGCCACGGCCGCTGAGCCTGTGCGTCCGGAGCCTGTGCCCCGCGACGGCAGAGGCCACGACGGTGAGAGGCCCGTGTACAGCAAAAAAAAAAAAAAAAGTAATGATCTGTACAACTCAGAATTTACTGTCTTGCTCTTGTTCTCTTTTGAGGAAAGTGGCCATAGTCCATTCCTGATGCTTTAGTTTGCTGTCCTTGGAGCTATATGTCTCTGAAACCCTGGTCATAATTCGTTGACTGGCAGTGAGTACTCTTGATAAAGGTAACCATGCATCCACAGACAGGTCTTCACAGAGAGCAGTGAATAAATAGGACTAATGTATGTCTTTAATCTTAGCAGCAAGTTTTGCTGGGGATGCAGACTGCTTTTTTCTATTTCCATTGACGTGAGAGAGGCAGCCTCCACATCATAAGACTTATTTAAGGATACAGAAGAACTCCAAGCCAATGGAGCAGGTAGTTGTGAGATGCAGTCCCCAGAGAAGGTTATCTTAATTATGTCAGCTTTTTAATTCCTTCAACCTATTCACGTTCTTGATTTAGTTAATGATGTATGGAAACAAGGATATTTGCTTTCATTCACTTAAACTCCTGGACCCATCAATGCAGCGAATGTTATCCTATGCTACAGGCTCAAAACAATAAACAGTACAGGAGGCAGCTGCCGCCCTAAGCAGCTTTTCCCCTCTTCATTCCTTTTTTTGTTTTGCGGTACGCGGGCCTCTCCCTGTTGTGGCCTCTCCCGCTGCGGAGCACAGGCCCCGGACGCGCAGGCTCAGCGGCTACGGCTCACGGGCCCAGCCGCTCCGCGGCACGTGGGGACTTCCCGGACCGGGGCACGAACCCGCGTCCCCTGAATCGGCAGGCGGACTCTCAACCACTGTGCCACCAGGGAAGCCCCTTCCTTCCTTTCTTTGTTGTTCTAAGATGAGGCAGCACCTGTCTTCGTGGGTGAAATTAACATCCACATTTCGCTGTGCTAGTCAGCTCTTTCTGGGTGCAAGGATGGGGTTGTGCTTGCATTACCTTAGGTGATGGTGGTTGAGTGTAAAGATAAACCCAGAGCTAGGTGAACATGGAAAACACCTCAACAGCTGCACGCTGCAGCCTTATGGAGAACGGCCCTACCGTTCACTGCCGTAAGCAGGTAGTCAAGCACAGCAGTGTAGGGAACCAGGCCTTCTGGCCCTTTCAGAAGCGTGCTTCTCATTTATTTCTACTGCCTTCTGTATCTGTTCTTCCCTTTAGCTAATTCTTCTATTGCTGCAGCGTCTATGACCCTCTCTGAGTACATTTTTCCATTCAAAACTCCCAAGGAAAGAGCATCCAAATCAATTTACTGATCACTAAATGAATTGCTCCCACCAGTCAGACTCTCAGCCACAAGCTTTGCTGGTCTTAACAAATTTGCAGATGGGTAAGCTGCTTGTGACTCGAGGTGCTAACCCCTGGAAAGTGATCAAGGTCACATGATACAAAACAGAGCAACTCATGGCCACTTAACTCAGAAGGGAGAACATAAAAACAGGTAAACCTTTTTAGACGTTTTAGATAGGTGAAATGTACTTTATATCCAGCTAAAATCACCTTGATTAGATAGATCAGCAGCAGCAAAAATATATAGATGCAAATTAAATGGTCATCTATAGAAGATACTGTGCTGGATTAATCACAGAAGATGTTTACAGCTGTTCAAAGCCTTACATAACTTATGATTCTAATTACCTAATACCTAATGTCTAGTACATCTTTCTAAAAGGTTTCCTTCCCACCAGAGGCTCAATTTTGAAGAGTAGCAAACTCACAGAGAGTCGGAAATGGTCTTTGTGCTTCTGGTGAACTTCAGATGTAAAGTGTTGATCACTTGGCTGGGGAAGGCGATTTTCTTCATCCAAAATATCCAGTATTCCCGCTAATTTTGCTTCAATTAAATCTATTTCAAAAAATCAGAATATGACAGGATAAAAAACATAACATTTTAAACTTGCTGATCACAAATTTTGAGGACTGATCAGAAACAACGTAACATGGTTCTGTAAGTATTGTATTCTCTCACAAGCAACAGAGAGCAGACGAATTTTACTTCACATCTGCAATTTATTAGAAAATAACATCATATATTTAATTTAATATAGGTTTTAGAAAAACCACTCCATAAAGAAAGCGACTAACATAATAGCCATTCCATCTGTAAGCTAGGACAGAGGCTAAAGAGCCAGAAATCCCTACTCTCCCACATGACATCTACATTCAAATTGAAGTAAAACTACAGACGTTTTTGCAGGCTTAGCTTTTTGAAACTGTTTATAGATATGGATTCAAAAACTTTCCAGCAAAACGTCAGTAACAGCACATATTTATGCTCCTTCCATTCATATTTTTGAATTTCCTGCCTGTCCAAAATAACTATAAAATGTAAGCTGCTTACTTACATACATAAGCAGTGCTAAACAGAACAGACTCTAAAAGCCACGGGACATAGGAAGAGAAATCCAGAAGTGCCAAATGGGACAGACTCTAAAAGCCACAGGACATAGGAAGAGAAGTCCAGAAGTGCTAAGTGGGACAGACTCTAAAAGCCGAGGGACACAGGGAGAGAAATCCAGAAGTGCTAAATGGGACAGACTCTAAAAGCCACAGGACATAGGGAGAGAAATCAAGATTCTGACTGCACTGGTCAGAGAATGATGCTTCTTGGGCAATTCATGGAGGTGGAGGGGGATGTGCCAACTGAGCTATAAATGAGAGTGCTCTGATAGATGCACGACCGAAGTGGGCTGAAGGGGAAATGGAAGGGGAGGAGTTCCAGCCAAGATATCTCTGAGAAAGGATATGGTGTGTGAAGGGATATGCTGAGTGGACCAGGTAAGATGTGAAAGTGCTCTGAGAAGTAACACGAAGGTGAAGTACTGTTATTATTGTTATTGTTGTTATTACTAGTATACTCTCTTGTCCAAATCTAGCATATGAGTCACTGACTCAACTGTCAGATTCCATTTTCAAAGCAAGCCTTGCCCAACAGCTGATTTCAGAGATGGGTGGGTAAGAAAAGGCAGACTGAGCACTCCCCGGGTGGGACAGGGAAAGGCTTCTTTACCAATAAAAACAGACACGGAAAACAGAGACCCTGTTCGCCCGCTGCAGGGTGCTATCTGGATGGGACACGTGGAACGTGTGATGCCAACTTGCTGCTGGCCAGAGGGTGCGGATGCAGAGAATAAAACAAAGGACTGCAGCCACGCAAAGCCAAATGTTGGCAGACACCTCGGGCTTCCTCACACGAGATAAGAAATCCCTTCACTGCTTAAGCAGTTTTGTTTCCTCCTTAACTTATTCACGTTAACTGTTTATGAAAGAAAATATCCCTCACAGTAGATAGAAGGAATTTTACGAAAACTTTCAGTATAGCTGAATTCGATGCCTTCATATCACAGGAAAAAGAACTTCCTAGCGGTACTAGAGAAGTAAAACCTCTCTCAAGTACCACAATTTCAAGTCCCATAACCAGCAGAGCACAGAAAAATTACCAGTGAAATCATTCACCGTATCTTCCCATATTTCCCAAAAGTAGAGCAAAAAAAAAAAAAAAAAAAAAAAAATACATACCTATACAGTCCTGGTTATCCACGTAATGTACTTCATTCACACCTAAACCTTCCTTTTGATAGAGTTCTTGTTCCTAAAATAAAAAAAATCATAATCATGGATCATGGAGCTACTGTGTGATAGGAAATGGATTTACTGTGCCATATCTGATCATAACATTTATTGATTAGTCAGTGGTCAAGGTTCACACCGGCTGATTCAGGGACTGAGAACAAACATTAGGGAAGAAAAATCCTTGCCCCTAAAGCAAGGCGAAATCAAAACTTACATGGACCACATAGCATGATTCACATTATGTGGAAATGTTCCCTCCTGCAGATAAGCATGCTTTTCCCAAAATACGCTGGGCAGCCAGGCACAAACACAGGGATCTGTTTATAACCATTCAAACCCAAGACAAGACCAGGGCTTTGAAACATTTTTAGCAATTCTAAAGTCAAACTTCCCAGTAGAACAGACCAGGGATCAGCAAACTTTTCTGGAAGGGCCAGAGAGTAAATTATTTTCAGCTGTGGGCCATACTGTCTTTGTCACAACTGTGCAGTTATGCCACTGCAGGGCGAAAGCAGCCACAGATAACAGTAAATGAAGAAGCATGGCTGTCTCCCAATAAAATTTCATTTGTAAAATTAGGCGGCATGCTGGGTTTGTCCTGAAGGCCATAGTTTACCCCTGGAATACACAGAGGAACATAACTTGCTTTGATAATTTTAAAAAGCTTAAAAAACAGCTGAACAAACAAGCTCCCTGCTGACATGAAATTTGTCTCTCCTATTATATATCCTCAATAGCCCTCAATCATCGTCTAAAGAGAGGTAGAGGGCTTCCCTGGTGGCGCAGTGGCTGGGAGTCCGCCTGCCGATGCAGGGGACGCGGGTTCGTGCCCCGGTCCGGGAAGATCCCACGTGCCGCGAAGCAGCTGGGCCCGTGAGCCGCGGCCGCTGAGCCTGCGCGTCCGGAGCCTGTGCTCCGCAACGGGAGAGGCCACGACATGGGGAGGCCCACATACCGCAAAAAAAAAAAAAAAAAAAGAGAGAGAGAGAGAGGTAGAGCAGATTTATAACATTTATAGACAAGCACTAACATCAAGGAAATTAACTGCAAATGGGCTCTAATATCTACACAGTGATATATATGAGGAGTATATCATTGGGGAAAATAAACATAATTTAGAAGAATAATTTACAAATCAAAGTTAAGTTCCTGGATGTAATTCTGGTATCTTCTTAAAATTTAAAAAGAAAAAGGAGGAGGGAGGGAGGGCTTTTATCACAGATGGCTGAGCAATGCGATGAGCTCAGGGTGATGTATATTTCAAACCTTTTTTTTCCCCTGAACGTTTAAATATTTCCTCCCACGAGATGTACTATTTAGAAAAGGTTTGTCATTCTAGAAGGCACTGTCTACTTGAACTCAATCTGAATTTGAAATTCACACATTTACTTTAAGGAATTATTATAAAAATAAACATGAATCAAGGCACTGTCTCCTCTTCATGTAGTTTCTACATAAAGCTTGCTGGGCTGGTGTGGAAGGGAAGAATTAAGGCTGATTAAGTGAGAAGCATACATGCAAAACTTCACACAGTAATGAAAGGACTAAGGCTGCCAGATGAAACTTTTCAGAGAAACTATCTTAACTGACAGATACTTGTTTTAACCTGTTTCATTTATGCCAGAATTGGTATAATATATAAGATATTATAAGATAAGGTATAAAAGTTGGAATGTACTAGGAAACCCATAAAGACAAAACACAATAAAAATGGGGGAAAGATGAATGGGATGGGAACAAGGAAGAAAATATTTCACATTTCAAGTCCAGAGACAGTGGGGAACTCAGAACACAGCAGTGCTAATAGGAAGGGAACAGTGCTGTGAGCCAGCAACCGGGAAGGAGGGTTCAGACCTGCAGAAGTCACTGAACTTCTGCAGTTTCTTCATCTGTAAAACAAAGGGCTGCACTAGATTAACAGATTAATTGAGTTCCCTTTAACTCTACTTTCTTCATTCAGTAAGACATATCTCAAACGGCTCAAAGGAAGGAAAGACAGGGATATCAGTAGGTGGAGAACTCAAAATACAAGTTAAAAAATGGTTAGCCTAATCACAGATCCACTGATCCAAAGCTACTTTTACTCACTGTGCACTCTGAGGTGTTACAAAGGAACTTTCCTAGACTTGAGACCGTTTGAGTGTAGGCCACCAGTCATCTACCACAAGCAAGGGCAGGAAGTCCTTATGGACCGGAGATGGTGTCCAGACAAAAGCACCCCACTGACAGGCCACTGGCAGTGCACAAGGTATCCTGCCAGGGAAAGAGCTGCCCAGAGGTGGGCCAGGCCAGCGGCCCCAAGGAATCTCCTGGCCTGGTGGCTTTCCTGCCATACGGAGAGAGGGCGAGCAGGTAGCAGAGTGGACAGAAGCAGAGACACAGAGGAATAGGGGGGAGATGCCCAGGTCAGGGCTGAGAGCAGACTACTGTTTGGCTACGGCAGGAGTAGAGACAACAGAATCAGGAATAGAAACAAGCAGAATTTCAAGTCTAGTAAAAGTCACTAGTAAGAAGCAAGAGACATTCACTTCTGAGGAGGTGCCTATTAGAGTTTTCACTGGGTCCCTATGCCTCCGCTGTACCATTAACACTTCTGATGAGCCACTGGGGCCCACACTGGGCATCTCTGATTCCCTGGGCCACCTTACATCACACCCCATCCATCAGGCTACCTGCAGTATGTCTCTGTACCTTGAAATTTAAAATAGCTTAATGAGGTTCTTAAATCTAAATTGCATGGCAATTACCTCCTTCAGAATCCTTTCATTAAAAAACTGCTGAAGTTTTTCATTGCAATAGTTGATGCAGAATTGTTCAAAACTGTTACGTTCAAAGTACTCTGAAAACAAAACCAGAATCAAGAGTCATCATCAGCTCAACTTCACATTAATAAATTTAACTAAGGATAAAATTTTACTGTATCAATGTTTAATTTAACATTAGGTTAAAAAATACATATATAGGGCTTCCCTGGTGGCGCAGTGGTTGAGAGTCTGCCTGCCGATTCAGGGGACACGGGTTCGTGCCCCGGTCCGGGAAGATCCCACATGCCGCGGAGCGGCTTGGCCCCGTGAGCCGTGGCCACTGAGCCTGCGCGTCCGGTGCCTGTGCTCCGCAACGGGAGAGGCCACAACAGTGAGAGGCCCGCGTACCGCAAAAAAACAAAAACAAAAATTAAGTATTAAAAATACCTTCACTTGACAAAAAGGTGTTTATCAGATAAGATAAATGTCGTATAGTAAAAGATGTAAAATATGTCACTTGTAAAGATTTTTAAAGCACAGGTGTTAAAGCAATCTAAATCAAAGAAGAAAAGTGACTTAAAATGTAAGTACTTGGGCTTCCCTGGTGGCGCAGTGGTTGAGAGTCCGCCTGCCGATGCAGGGGACATGGGTTTGTGCCCCAGCCCAGGAGGATCCCACATGCCGCGGAGCAGCTGGGCCCGTGAGCCATGGCTGCTGACCCTGCGCGTCCGGAGCCTGTGCTCCGCAACGGGAGAGGCCACAACAGTGAGAGGCCCACGTACAGCACAAAAAAAAAAAAAAATGTAAGTACTTTATATTTTTCTATATAATCTGTAAAATTATAGTTAGAAAAAATATTATGGATATTAATGCCTTTCTAAAATTAAGGGATTGTATTACATTATTTCTAAGATCCCTGTAGCTCTAAAATGTTATGACTCTGTGTATGTGTTATATGCTAAAACAGTGCAGACCAGGAAACAAATGTCTGAAGATTATGAAACCTTAAGTCAGTGAGGAGTGTTTCTCTACCTTTGATCATAAGGTAATGCTTTATTGTAAATTTTAAAATATGTATCACATCGAAAACAAAACTCGGCCCCTCCCAAACGTAAACACTCATATATTCCCTTGACAAAGGCAAACAAATTACGAAGGACACCACTTCGGCACAGAGGCAACGCCCACACTGATAAAGCCCAATGTAAAAAACGGGGTCGGACTTAACTTTGAGATTTTTACAACACGGTAATTCCGAACAAAGCAGCATTCAGATATCAGTGACTCACTTCATTTCTGGTTATACACCTCCACAGTTGTTCTCAGATATTTATCTTGATAGCTTACTCATTTGGTGGAAATTAACTGGAAATAGCTATCTGTTGACAACTAACACTAATGATGAATTTTTACACATAGTAATGAGTTTGACCTGTGTGCTAGGGCAACCTGTACCCAGGTCCACTGGCTGGAGCCAATGGTTTTAATGACTTAATTCTCTTCATCAGCAGCACTCAAGACTTCACCTTTATCAGCTGTACTCATTTAAGAGTACACAGACATCTCTACCTATAGTAGTTTCAATCAACATGTTTTAATTTAAGCATTAGTGTTACCAAAATCCATGAGTCTTTCCTTTCCTTTTTTTTTTTTTGAAGCATTAGCTTCCTACTTAGATCGTATTATGAAATGAAATGGTGGTATGGACATATAACTGGAAATACATCAAGTGAAAGGTATTACAAGGGAAAAAACGTTTTTAAAATTTTATTTTAAATATGTGTGAAAATATCAAACAGATACAAAGTCACAAACAAAACTATACTTACCAAATCCAGCAATATCTAGGACTCCAATAAAGTAAGATGATGTTTCAAAAGGGAAACACTGATTTACTCTGTTGACCACGTGATCGAAAAGATGGCTATAGACAGTCTTTGCCAAGGCATCCCGGGCGTTGTTTGCCTGCTCCACTTTCAGGGGTACCCTGTAAAAGAAGACCGTACCAACAGAAATTCTTCACAGTAATATATTGTGGAAATAATGCCATATTCCCAAGAACATATAAGTACATACTCACTGTAAACAACAAAATAAATAGTTACAAAATGTCATTTGTGAATAGAGACAGATAAACGGGGCTAAGTAGCATACTACAAGAGAATTATCTACAAGAGAATTAGATTAAAAATCGATCACTGAGTAAAAGAACATTAGGCTCAAAAAATCTTTTTAACCTTAATTTATACCTCATTGTACATGCTGAAAATATAAAAAAATTATTCGGAGGAATAATCTTCCGTGTGACTTTCTTAAATGCAAAAGAAATCGTGTTTAATTCAAGACTACTTTAAAGGTCAGAAATTTGGTTATTAACTCTGTTTAGGAAAAAAATGTTTACATCTTAAAAATCCAAACTGTCCAACTCTACTCTTTCATATAAGTAACTACATGGTATAACAGTGTTAGACGCTGCAGATACAGATACACAGTCCGATGAAGAGAGGCTGCCACAGGAAAGAATTTCCAAACACTGTGCTAAATGCTGTCATAAAGCGTGAGGCCCTGTGGGAATACCAGAAAAAAATGATCAAAATTTGGAAGTAACCTTAAAAGTCATTCAGGTCAGACCAATACTTGAATCCCTTCTAAACAGTGATTTTCCAACTTCTATTTCTTGTAATAGAACCCTTTCCTAAAGGGACTCTTATGTGGACACGCCATACTTCAGACACAAAAAAGAACTGCTTCGGAACACAGGGGAAACGGAGGACATGATTGCTGAGGACCACCCACCTGTGCTTTTACCAGCCTTCCCCCTTGGGTTCCAGAAATCTCTCCAAGGAACCACGCAACTGTAGGGCACTACTATACATCCTCCTCGCTGAGATTTTCTTCATAATAATAATTTGGAGTTGGCTTAGCAAAGACTCAGGCTAAGCATACCTTGCTAATATGCCCCAAAGAGTTACCAAATTTTCTGAGTGGCTAAAAGATCTTTTTAACCTTACTTTTTTGAATTTGTTGAAAATTTTTTGAAATATGTCACTGGAACTCACTGCCTGCCTTATTCAGCAAGCGATAGAGGACCTGGCTTTTTTCCCCACAAGGCAGGATTTTTACAGAGCAATGAGTTAGGGAACTTACTTTATCACTGTTCCTTTGGTGCCCCCTGCTGTTGTTAGCATGACTCTTGTAGTTAAACTTACACGAAGATCATCTTGATCCAAACCCAGTAATTCAGCACAATACTCCAGGGACTGAGTAGATTTATTCTTCAGATTACAGCCACCTAATGAACACGTATTTCAATTTGAAATTAATAAACATTATGTAAACCAGATTTTCAAGATGCATTTCTTAGAAGTACACTTCACTTACATAAAACTATGGACTAGACAAGGCTTAGTTGTGACTTTTCATTTCACCTCGCTTGTTCCCCGCCCTTGTCAGACACTCACACTGCCAAGGTCAGTGGGAGACCCTCACTCAGGGCAGCCCATGATACAATCCTTTCAGCCCATCAATTTTAGCCTGTCACAGTTTCATTTATTATGACCCTGCAAGCAAAATATACTAATGATAGATTATAATCCTTGTTAATATATTAAAATAAATCTCTGGAATAACAGAGTGCCTTATCACTAAAATCGTACAACTGCAGAAAACATCAAGGAGTAATTTCAGTGGTAGATGTTGTGAGGCACTGTAGTAGGTCAGTGTGGGTGTGGACGTTTGTCTATGTGTGTGTGTCGGGGGGGGGGTGTGTGCACATGCGTGTGCTCGTGAGGCTCGGGGACAAAGGGAGAGGGTGAGGCGGCCAAGGCTATTTCCTGTACATCATATCTATAAGATTTCTATTTATGGAGCTTGTTTCAAAAAGTTTTTTCTAGAAAGACAGAATACAACAGTGCTTAGACTCGGGGCTGCGATGGCTCTACAACTTACTAGTTGCGTGACCTTGAACGAGTAACTTATTCTTTCTGTACTCAGTTTCCTCACCCATATAATGAGGATAATAACTGTACTAGCCTAATAAGGTTATACACGTGAAGTGCCTGGAATAGTGTCTGGTACATAATAAGCACTATATGAAGGTACCGATAATTATTATCTTATTACTACTACTATTAAAAGTAATAAACATTTTATTAACATTTTTATGGTTAAGTGCTTATAAATGATTCATTTTAAGACTAATTTCAAAATTACAAAGAACGTATGAAATCATAATGAGAATTTTATCATGACAAATTAATAAACTATTTAACAGACTGCTCTCAGGAGAAATAAACCGTGAGATCTTATATGAATAAGGGGTTGTCAAAACAATTAATTGGCGAAAAGAACAGCTTTTCAAACAAATGGCACTGGGCAACTGGACATCCACATGTAAAAGAACGAAGTTGGACCCCCTACTTCACACCACACACAGAAATTAACTCAAAATCAATCAAAGACCTAAAGGTAAGAGTAACACTATTAAACTCTTAGAAGAATACAGACATAAATCCTTGTGATCTTGGACCAGGTAATGCCTTCCTAGAGATGGCACCATAAGCAACAAAAGAAAAAACAGACAAACTGGATTTCATCAAAATGAAAAACTCTTGTGCTTCAAAGAACATTATGCAAAAGTGAAAAACACAACCCGCAGAATGAGAGAAAATATTTGCAAATTATATATCGGATAAGGAACTCGTATTTAGAACATATTAAAAAAACTCTTACCACTCAATAATAAAAAGGCAATCCAATTAATAAGTGAGTAAAGAACATAAGCAGCCATTTCTCAAAAAAAGATATACAAATGGCCAATACAGTTGAAAATATGCTCAACATCATGAGCCATCAGGAAAATGCAAATAAAAAGCACAATGAGGTAGCACTTCGCAGGCACTAGGGTGGTAAGAATGTAAAACCCTTCAGTTACTTTGAAAGTCAATTCCTCATAAGGTTAAATATAGAATTACCATATGACTCAGTAATTCTACTCCTAGGCATACACCCAAGAGAAATGAAAACATATGTCCACACAAAAACTTGCACACTAACGTCTATAGCAGCGTAATTCATAATAGCCAAAGGTGGAAGCAACCTAAAAGTTCATCAAATAACAAACGGAAAAACAAAATGTGGTATATCCATACAATGGAATATTACTCAGCAATAAAAAGAAATCACGTACTGACACATGTTAAAATACGGATGAACCTTGAAAACATTATGCTAACTGAAAGAAGCCAGTCACAAAGAGCACATATTGTATGATTCCATTTATATGAAATGCCCATGATAGGCAAATTGATAGAGACAAAGTAGAACAGTGGTTGCCTAAAGGCTAGGGATTTGGGAGGAAATGGGGTGGGGGTGTGGGTGGGTAAGGGTATGGGGTTTGTATCTGGAGTGATGAAAATATTCTAAAACTGAATATAGTGATTGTTGCACAACTCAATATGAATTATATTTCAATAAAGCTGAAAAAAAGAATAAGGGGAGAGGAATACTTAGAAGATACATTAAACTTTTAATCCTATGAAAGTAAGATTACTACTAATTTCTAGTTTATTCACACACACATTATCTAAAATTATATAACTCAAAAAGTTGACCAACAATAATTCATTTAAATACTTCTTTTTTTTTTTTTTTTTACTATTCTGCCAAGTTTCTTACACACTTCCAGGAATTATGTGAGGCTAGCATAGAAAAAATTTATTTTAAAAGTTTCAAAAGGGCACAATACTGTGAAATAACGCAAGGCTTTTCATGTCACTCCCCTTCCAAAAAAGAACTTCCCTGAACACTTTTTACATTAGTTGTTATAATAATGTATGTTTTTGTTATGTGGAATTTTAAAAACATAGGAAGTCCCTAGAGGTATTCTTTGCATTTCCATCATGAGAAAACTTTTAAATAGCAGTGGGAGCTGTCTAAACATTTACTGAAGAATAAATTTTCTGATAAAATAATTACGAATATCCAGAGCTTTTTCAAATTGCAAGGTCATGCCAAAATTGAGCTCTCTAGGGCAGGAAAAATCAATTCTGATCAGAAAGAAACCATCTGAATCTATAGGAAGGATCATAGGAAGGATGAAGATTAATATAATAAAATCTTAGCTATTAAAATAAAAATAGCCTAGTTTATTAATTCTCTGGATTTATTGCCTCATTCCAATATGCTCTGTTTTCTGCTCATTTTCCCTTCAACAGAAGGAAGTTTGAGAAGAAAAATAAAAGATAATGTGAGGGCTTCTCTGGTGACGCAGTGGTTGAGAGTCCGCCTGCCGATGCAGGGGACACAGGTTCGTGCCCCGGTCCGGGAAGATCCCACATGCCGCGGAGAGGCTGGGCCCGTGAGCCGTGGCCGCTGAGCCTGCGCGTCCGGAGCCTGTGCTCCACAACAGGAGAGGCCACAACAGTGAGAGGCCCGTGTACCGCAAAAAAAAAAAGATAATGTGAATATCTGCTATGTGCCTTTTGACCATTTAAGTGCTTTTCACCTAACTAGATCATGCCACATTTATGATACTCTGTGTGCATCTGCATGTTTACCACACGTAGTAATAACGTGAGGTGTGTGAAAATGCCACCTATCACTTCTAACATGTCCAAACTGTGCATTAATTTTTCTAAACTTTTTTGGATATTACTTAGAACTCCTACGTGCTCCCTTGGTATAACGATGCTACAGAGCAAACGAAAGTGTATTCTAACATTCATTACATTTTCAAATCCCTCAAAAAAAACTAATAACAATTTTGATGCATACTAAGAACATACCTGATTTTGCTTGGTTTTTCTTTTTGTTTCTTTTATTTTAATCTGGGAGTAATCTGCATTTTTATTTTTCTTATTCATTAAAAAACACTTAGAGTGATTACTACATGCCAGACATAAGTATTCACATCCTTCTACAAATATTTAACTCATTGATTCCTCTTTATAACATGAGGTAAGGCCTGTTATTTATTATTCCTAGTTTACAGGTGAGGAAACCGAGACACAGAGAGGTTAAGTTCCTGGCCCAAGGTCACACAGGCAGGTAACACACGGTGAAAAGCCTGGCCCAAGACCACGTGCTCTTACACACCACACTCTGTCACACCTGATGTTGATGTCACAGCACCGCGGACACTCAGTCTGAAAGCCGCTCAGACTGTCGACTTCCATCTGCTCAGAAGGTTCAGTGACAGGGGGCAATGAGGGGCAGTTATCACACGTACTGGAGTTAGTCAGACATGGGTAGAACCGGCTCTTACACTGACAACTTCACTAATGACCATATTACTTAAACTTCTGCACAGGTCCTACTTCTGTAAAATTGAGATAATATCTTCTACCTCATTATTAAGTTCAGATTATGATTATGTTGTTTATGATGAAACACAGTATATGAAGGGTCTTGCTCGTAGCAGACACATTTATTTTAATGTTCTTTTTCCTTTCTCTTGTGCCCTCTTCCTCATATGCAAACTACTGCTAGGAAAAAACACTTCTCATGGATTATTTCTTCATTATTTTACGAATGAAAAATCCAAGGCTTAGAGAGCTTCTGGGATCTGACACTAAAGCCCATGTTATTGACTACTATATTAAATGGTGTGTTCGATTTTTTTTTTTAACTCTTTTAAACAATGTATTTATGCAGGAATAAACAATCTTTTTCTCTAAAGAGTGAGGTTTTAGGCTTTGCTGGCCATCCAGTCTCTGTCACAACCCCAACTCTGCCACTACGAAAGCTGGCACAGGCAAGACATAAATAAATGTGTGTGGCTGTGTTCTAACAATACTTTATTTACAAAAACAGGCAGCTAGTCAGATTTGACCATGAGGCATAGCCTGCCAACTCCCACATGCATGGATGAAATGTAAGATCCTATAAAAAGCCTTACTATTTACGTAGAGACTGAAACAATACAGTTGAAAAGTTACTATACTGCAGGCATTTAAATGATCTGTTCAATCTGCATCAAGTTTAACCTGTTTTCATTTCCCAGTAACAATGTATAGGGGCTTTCATGTATTCAATTATCCTAATTTAACCGTTCCAAGCTTAGATCAATGAACCAGAAAAATGTCAAAATACTTTAAAAGATGGTAGAGAGAATTATTATGGTCACCTATTGGAAACGATTAATATCAGATGAAAAAGAAAAATTCAACCAAATATGACCCTGGTAAGTCAGGATTATTTATCCTTCATAGAACGAGTTTATTCCTCATCAGTATCACTGATTTATTCAAAAAGAGCTCATAATAACTAATAATGCAGCATCCTGCAGTTGCAAGATTCATCACATAATACAGTATATTCTAGAAATGCAGGGTATTAACAAACCTGCACACAGACTAAATTTTCATATGACAATTAAATGACAGAACTTCTAATTTTACTCCTTTTTAAAATAAAGCAAAACAAAAAGACCACAAGAAAACAAAAAAAAACCTGAAGTGCTGCCGGCTTCCTCAAAATCAATATTTCCAAGGTGCAGGACACCAGCTACTACCCGGAACAGATCAAGCTTTTCTTCATCATCCAAACCAATCTTTTTCATGGCTGTGCACATTCTAATAAAATCTCCATGGTCATCTAACAAAGGATCTTTCAAGGAACCTGCCTTAAGATACTACAAAACAAGAAGACATCAATTAATTGTGGTTTACATTATTTAAGTATACTAACACAACTACACAACGTCTATTCACTACATAACATGCAAAAATAAAATGTGTCCATCATAAAACTTTAGTGTTCCAACACATTCAAAAACTGAATGACTGGGCAAAGTGTACCCAGGATTTATGTATTATTTCTTTCAATGACATGTGAATCTACAACTATCTCAATAAAAATTTCAGTCAAAAATGGAATGAGATGTTTTCCAATTTAATTACAATTTTAACTCTAAAAGTAGGCTATTATATAAAAATATAAATTGAGTGAAAATGAAGGGAATATCAGTGGCTGAAATGAATCAACATGAAACCACAGGTCAAAAAGAACTGAGGTTTTAAAAAACTGTAATAAAAACTTAAATCTGACACTCAGCATTACACTCCTTCAGGTTAACTGCCATCAACTGCACCAATATTCAACAGCAGTAACCAGGGGACAGGCTAACAACAATGTTCATGGCCTGGGAATTAATTTTTAAACCTTTCTGTATTAGTATATATGAGGTAAAGTGTATTAGTAAGCATTATGCTTACGCTAAGAATTTATGCAATGACTGAAAACATTTCCGAAAAAATGAAGAGAAAATTTGCTTTCTCTCCTAAAAGAACATGCATCTAAAGTATTCATTTACTAGAACCCGTAACAAACTCAGAAAAAGGAAGAAGAAAAGTCAGCTCTGCAGAAACCAGAAGGAGGAAAAAGAAATTACTGGACACAGAAAGACTGGACTAGCAATTTTCCAGAACTTGAGCATGAATAAGTAAAATTAAACATTAGGTAACAGCATCAGAATTAACTAGTCGTTAAAGACGCCCCTAGGAGATGTTTTTTTTCCTCCAGGTTGCCAATTGTTTCCCAGCTAAATTTGCAATTGCCTTTCCACACAAGCCTTTAAAATGTTTAATTATGCATGTGTAAAATTTCTGGAAAATGTCTGGACAAAGAAATTTAATTTTATTCTTAAAGAAAACAATCACATGCAGCCAAATTTAAAACAAAGTACATATCGTGCAGAATTTTTAGTCTTGCAATTGAATGGTTACTTCATTTAAAAACTGTTTCTAATCAAATGTCAATGAATATATTGCTATCACGGCAGACTAAAAATACTGCATTCTCCTAAAAATAACACACAGCTTAAAGACATGCCAATGGAACTAGGCAAAGGATTCTAAACAGTCGAAATGATCACCTCATCCTCCTGATAAAGAAGACAACAAAAAGTAATTTAAACATATTAAATCCATTATTCACTTATATATTTTTATATATAAACCCAGTAATATGAATACGATTCCTAACAAACTTATGTTGACTCTAGAATCAGAAAGTGCACATTTTCTTCCTAAGACAGCACAAACACTGCTACTCTTTGGAGAGTAAAATCCAGTTTTCTTTCCTCTCCACTCAAGTTTTTTCCATGGTAAAAGATCAAATTTATATATGTATATATTTTTTCCTTTGGGATAGCTGCAGTATCCCACCAGGAAATGTCCCCATTATCTTAGTGGAAATAATACAATTTCTATATTTTAATGATGCCTTATAAAAATATAGGTTATCATAACAAAGGAAGACACCATAATAAATATTAATGTCACTTCTTAAAGTTCCACCCATGGATGTAATATAAAGCTTACAGACATCTGTGTCTAAAATGATAAATAAAATGTCAACTTAAACAAAAATTAACTGCAGACTCATCTGCTTAGAATTCAAATTAATGGGAATTTTTAGTTGCTTTCTGTTCTTTTCTATGAATATATTAAAGATATAATTCACCTCACCATTTTGAAAGTAGTCAAAAACATCTGACTCACAAATGCAGGGGCATTAAAAACCGAGTATAATAAAACCTTGTTCACTTAAATATAAATCTCTTAATAAAATAAAGATAATATGAACTAATCCCTGTAATTAATCCTGACTTAGTATTTCATAATTTAAGCTCCCTGAGTAGATACAACATAATCCCACTTATTACTTAAATACTGCATATTAAAATTTATAAAAGTTGCAGCAGATTTTTAGATTAAGGACTTAATGTTTTTAAAATAATACTTAATGGTATAATTATATCTACTTACTCTTAGAAATACAATGATTTTGTAAGACCTATACATAAAACTTTTCATAATATATTACAGAAACATGATGTTTTAAAGAGAAATATTAATACATAAGCATTAGTTCACAAGAATGCTCACTCTACTCACTGTCTACATCAAAGCTTACTTCAGCCTTGACATAGACAATAAATTATAAAGGACATATTTTATACTTAATCACAAATGGGTAATATGAGAGTAAGTTTCAAAAATGTCGGCGAAGGATGATTCTTAGGCAATCTGATGCCCTCATGCTGGGAAAATAACCAGAGGAGAGCAGCGCACTGAGGTCCCACCAAGAAGACCCAGAACCTGTGGCTTCTGCAGATACCAAAAGAGGTGTAAAGTACTGCTCAGTGAGAGGTTTGGATGAGTACTTAGGTTTTTTAAGCATAAGCCTAAAAGTAAGAGATCTTATTTGGTTTCCAAAATAAAACACAGAATACATGTTTCAGCACAATTTTTTTGTATTAAAGATTATAATTTTTTTTAACAGGCTACCTTACCTCAGGACTTTTTCGGTTCTGTAAAATGTGTTTGTCAGTTTCTCTGTTAGCAAAGTATCTAGTGCAGCCTCGGTTTAAATACTATGACAAAGAAATGTAAAATATAATTAACAAATATGATCCACAGGAAAATAATACAAAGGAAAACACAACTTATCGAATAGTGCTAATTCTAAAGAATTTATAAACATAACCTGAGTATCATTTAATCTCTCAATTAAAATCAACACTTCTATAGATCATAAGCATTTCATTCCAACTAATCACAGCAGGGATGGTGAAAATCCTAACCTGAAAATAGATTAAATTACATGATTAACATAAAAACCAATACCATAAAGCTTTCCTATTTTTCAAAGGTAGCAATTTTTTTAAATATATATCTCCAGTTTATTTATTCATTTTTAACATCTTTATTGGAGTATAATTGCTTTACAGTGTTGTGTCACTTTCTGCTGTATAACCAAGTGAATCAGCTATATGCATACGTGTAACCCCATATCCCATCCCTCTTGTGTCTCCCTCTCACCATCCCTCCCTATCCCACCCAAGTGGCCACAAAGCACCAAGCTGATCTCCCTGTGC
>RJWK010002647.1:46432-68979 GCA_004363435.1 Platanista minor
ATATATGTGTTAGCATACTGTATTTGTTTTTCTCTTTCTGACTTACTTCACTCTGTATGGCAGACTCTAGGTCCATCCACCTCACTACAAATAAATCAATTTTGTTTCTTTTTATGGCTGAGTAATATTCCATTGTATATACGTGCCACATCTTCTTTATCCATTCATCTGTCGATGGACATGTAGGTTGCTTCCATGTACTGGCTATTGTAAATACTGCTGCAATGAACATCACGGTACACGACTCTTTTTGAATTACGGTTTTATCAGGGTATATGCCCAGTAGTCGGATTGCTGGGTCATATGGTAGTTCTATTTTTACTTTTTTAAGGAACCTCCATACTGTTCTCCATAGTGGCTGTTATCAATGTACATTCCCACCAACAGTGCAAGAGGGTTCCCCTTTTCTCCACACCCTCTCCAGCATTTATTGTTTCTAGATTTTTTGATGATGGCTATTCTGACCAGTGTGAGGTGATATACCTCACTGTAGTTTTGATTTGCATTTCTCTAATGATTAGTGATGTTGAGCATACTTTCACGTGTTTGCTGGCAATCTGCAGTACCTTCTTTGGAGAAATGTCTATTGGGGTCTTTCTGCCCATTTTTGGATTGGGGTGTTTTTTTGATTAAGCTGCATGAGCTGCTTGTATATTCTGGAGATTAATCTTTTGTCAGTTGCTTCGTTTGCAAATATTTTCTCCCATTCTGAGGGTTGTCTCTTCATCTTTTTTATGGTTTCCCTTTCTGTGCAAAAGCTTTTAAGTTTCATTAGGTCTCAGTTGTTTATTTTTGTTTTTATTTCCTTTTCTCTAGGAGGTGGGTCAAAAAGGATCTTCCTGTGATTTATGTCATAGAGTGTTCTGCCCACGTTTTCCTCTAAGAGTTTTATAGTGTCTGGCCTTACATTTAGGTCTTTGATCCATTTGGAGTTTATTTTTGTGTATGGTGTTAGGAAGTGTTCTAATTTCATTCTTTTACATGTAGCAGTCCAGTTTTCCCAGCACCACTTACTGAAGAGGCTGGCTTTTCTCCACTGTATATTCTTGCCTCCTTTATCAAAAATAAGGTGACCATATGTGCATGGGTTTATCTCTGGGCTTTCAATCCGGTTCCACTGATCTATATTTCTGTTTTTCTGCCAGTACCATACTGTCTTCGTTACTGTAGCTTTGTAGTATAGTCTGAAGTCCGGGAGCCTGATTCCTCCAGCTCTGTTTTTCCTTCTCAAGATTGCTTTGGCTATTCGGGGTCTTTTGTGTTTCCAAACAAATTGTGCAATTTTTTGTTCTAGTTCTGTGAAAAATGCCAGTGGTAGTTTGATGGGGATTGCAGCGAATTAGATTGCTTTGGGTAGTATAGTCATTTTCACAATGTGGATTCTTCCAATCCAAGAACATGCTATATCTCTCCAACTGTTTGTATCATCTTTAATTTCTTTCAGCAGTGCCTTACAGTTTTCTGCATACAGGTCTTTTGTCTCCCTAGGTAGGTTTATTCCTAGGTATTTTATTCTTTTTGCTGCAATGGTAAATGGGAGTGTTTCCTTAATTTCTCTTTCAGATATTTCATCGTTAGTGTACAGGAATGCAAGAGATTTCTGTGCATTAACTTTTTATTCTGCTACGTTACCCAATTCATTGATTAGCTCTAGTAGTTTTCTGGTAGCATCTTTAGGATTCTCTATATATAGCATCATGTCATCTGCAAACAGTGACAGTTTTACTTCCTCTCTTCCGATCTGGATTCCTTTTTATTTCTTTTTCTTCTCTGACTGCCGTGGCTAAAGCCTCCAAAACTATGTTGAATCATGGTGGTGAGAGTGGGCAACCTTGTCTTGTTCCTGATCTTAGAGGAAATGGTTACAGTTTTTCACCGTTGAGAATGATGTTGACTGTGGGTCATATATGGCCTTTATTATGTTGAGTTAGGTTCCCTCTATGCCTACTTTCTTGAGAGTTTTTATCATAAATAGGTGTTGAATTTTGTCAAAAGCTTTTTCTGCATCTATTGAGATGATCATATGGTTTTTATTCTTCAATTTGTTAATATGGTGTATCACATTGATTGATTTGCATATATTGAAGAATCCTTGCATTTCTGGGATAAACCCCACTTGATGATGGTGTATGATCTTTTTAATGTGCTGTTGGATTCTGTTTGCTTGTATTTTGTTGAGAATTTTTGCATCTAAGTCCATCAGAGATTCTGGCCTGTAGTTTCCTTTTTGTGTGTGACATCTTTGTCTGGTTTTGGTACCAGGGTGATGGTGGCTTCACAGAATGAGTTTAGGAGTGTTCCTCCCTCTGCTAAATTTTGGAAGAGTTTGAGAAGGATAGGTGTTACCTCTTCTCTAAATGTTTGATAGAATTCACCTGTGCAGCCACCTGGTCCTGGACTTTTGTTTGTTGGAAGGTTTTTAATCACTGTTTCAATTTCAGTGCTTGTGATTGGTCTGTTCATATTTTCTATTTCTTCCTAGTTCAGTCTCGGAAGGTCATGCTTTTCTAAGAATTTGTCCATTTCTTCCAGGCTGTCCAATTTTATTGGCATAGAGTTGCTTGTAGTAATCTCTCTCGATCCTTTGTATTTCTGCAGTGTCAGTTGTTACTTCTCCTTTTTCATTTCTAATTCCGTTGAGTCTTCTCTCTTTTTTTCTTGATGAGTCTGGCTAATTGTTTATCAATTTTTATCTTCTCAAAGAAGCAGCTTTTCGTTTTACTGATCTTTGCTACTGTTTCCTTATTTCTTTTTCATTTATTTCTGATCTGATCTTTATGATTGCTTTCCTTCTGCTAACTTTGGGGTTTTTTTGTTCTTCTTGCTCTAATTGCTTTAGGTGTAAGGTTAGGCGTTTCTTTGAGATTTTTCTGTTTCTTGAGGTAGGATTGTATTGCTATAAACTTCCCTCTTAGAACTGCTTTTGCTGCACCCCACAGGTTTTGGGTCGTCCTGTTTTCACTGCCATTTGTTTCGAGGTATTTTTTGATTTCCTCTTTGATTTCTTCAGTGAATTCTTGGTTATTTAGTAGCGTATTTTTTAGTCTCTGTGTATTTGTATATTTTACAGTATTTTCTACAGTAGTTTCCTGTAATTGTTATCTAGTCTCATCGTTTTGTGGTAGGAAAAGATACTTGATACGATATCAGTTTTCTTAAATTTACCAAGGCTTGATTTGTGACCCAAGATATGGTCTATCCTGGAGAATGTTCCATGAACACTTGAGAAGAAAGTGTATTCTGTTATTTTTGGATGGAATGTCCTACAAATATCAATTAAGTCCATCTTGTTTAATGTGTCATTTAAAGCTTGTGTTTCCTTATTTATTTTCATTTTGGATGATCTGTCCATTGGTGAAAGTGGGGTGGTTAAAGTCCCCTACTATGATTGTGTTACTTCTGATTTCCCCTTTTATGGCTGTTAGCATTTGCCTTATGTATTGAGGTGCTCCTATGTTGGGTGCATAAATATTTATAATTGTTATTTCCTCTTCTTGGATTGATCCCTTGATCATTATCAAGTGTCCTTCCTTGTCTTTTGCAACATTCTTTACTCTAAAGTCTATTTTGTCTGATATGACTATTGCTACTCCAGCTTTCTTGTGATTTCCATTTGCATGGAGTATCTTTTTCCAACCCCTCACTTTCAGTCTGTATGTGTCCCTAGGTCTGAAGCGGGTCTCTTGTAGACAGCATATGTACGGGTCTTGTTTTTGTATCCATTCAGCCAGTCTATGTCTTTTGGTTGGAGCAGTTAATCCATTTATATTTAAGGTAATAATATTGATATGTATGTTCCTATTACCATTTTCTTAATCGTTTTGGGTTTGTTTTTTTGTTTTTCCTTTTACAGGATAATAAAATTTTAATGAAAATTTCCCCAAGAAATGTTTTGACAGAATGTTAAATTTTATTATTTGTCTTTACTATTTTGTCCTGAATGTACACATGAGGTTTCTGAATCAGAGCAGATTTCTTTTTATTTACCTTATAGCTAATAACAAGTGTGTTGTGCCCTTGTGTCTCAGTTCTTACACTTACACCAACATCATGAGAGCCAGGTCTACTATCCTACAAATACAAAGGCTGTCTTGTAGACAAGGGATACAGAAAATGAATTTTCTTTACTTACATACAGAACAAATAAGCAGTCGACTCTCTGTACTCATCATAAGTCTTTTTGAAAATTTCTACTCTGATACGTTGGAATTTAAATAATCCTCTCCAGGGAAAATATAAGACCATTGCCTAAAGCTTCACAATCCAAAGATGACTTATTTTCTCTTCAAGTGTGAAAATGTACCTCTGCAGTTAGGTAAATCTGTGTAGAGTTTTCAATATCTATACAGTTGTAAATGAACCTTCTCTTTTGTTTCCTGCCTAGAGAAGTTCCTTTAGCATTTTCTGTAAAGCTGGTTTGGGGGTGCTGAATTCTCTTAACTTTTGCTTATCTGTAAAGGTTTTAATTTCTTCATCGAATCTGAATGAGGTCCTTGCCAGGTAGAGTAATCTTGGTCGCAGGTTTTTTCCCTTTCATCACTTCTAATATGTCCTGCCACTCCCTTCTGACTTGCAGAGTTTCTACTGGAAGATCAGGTGTTAACCTTACGGGGGTTGCTTTTCCATTGCTGCTTTTAATATTTTTTTCTTTATAGTTTGATTAATATGTGTCTTGGGGTGTTGCTCCTTGGATTTATCCTGTATGGGACTCTCTGTGCTTCCTGGACTTGACTGACTGTTTCCTTTCCCATGTTAGGGAAGTTTATGACTATAATCTCTTCCAATATTTTCTCAGACCCTTTGTTTTTTCTCTTCTTCTTCTGGGACCCCTATAATTCAAATGTTGGTGTGTTTAATGTTGTCCCAGAGGTCTCTGAGACTGTCCTCAGTTCTTTTCATTCTTTTTTCTGTATTCTGCTCCCTGTCATTTCCACCATTTTATCTTCCAGCTCACTTATCCGTTCTTCTGCCTCAGTTACTCCATTATTGATTCCTTCTAGAGTATTTTTAATTTCAGTAATTGGGTTGTTCATACCTGTTTGTTTGGTCTTTAGTTCTTCCAGATCCTTGTTAAATGGTTTTTGTATTTTCTCCATTCTGTTTCCAAGATTTTGGATCATCTTTACTAGCATTATTCCGAATTCTTTTTCAGGTAGGTTGACTATTTCGTCTTCATTTATTCGGTCTTGTAGGTTTTTACCTTGCTCCTTCGTCGTAACGTATGTTTTTGGCGTTTCACTTTCTTTTTGATGGGTGGTGCTGTATTCCTGTCTTACTGGTTGTTTGGCCTGCGACGTCCAGCACTGGAGTTTGCAGGCAGTTGGATACAGCTGGGTCTTGATGCTGAGATGAGGACCTCCAGGAGGCCACACTCCGATTGATATTCCCTGGCATCAGAGGTTCTCTGTTAGTCCAGTGGTTTGGACTCGGAGTTCCCACCCCAGGAGTCCAGGCCCAACCTGTGGCCTGGGAACCAAGATCCTGCAAGCATGTGGCAGGTGAAGTCATGGTGCTCCAAGACACGGACATCCAAAATCCTTGGAACCGCTTGGCTGGGGCGTGGTGATGGGGACCTGGAGTCACCAGAGTGGCAGGGTGGTGGCCTGAGGCACATAGGGCAGCTTGGTGTCCTCGGGGTCAGAACCGGGCCATGTACGCCACCCACGCTGCCCAGTGCACCAGGGATCCCACCTGGGCTTGACAGGCGTCTGCACCCCGGATTCACGTCCAAGCCCCAGATTTACGTCAGTGACCCCGGTTTTACGTCTGAGGCCCCGAATTTACATCTCAAAGGTAGCAATTTGAAATCTTCTCAGAGTTAAATCTTATTGAAAATACAGTTCATAAGATATGAACTAAATATGTAAAAAGTCTCAAATAAGGACCCACCCTGTGGTTTAATATTTTGAGTAATATTTTAAATTCTGAATAATTAACAGATAATATTCTTGAGTTTCTTAATTTTTGACTTTTACAATCAGTCCGTCAAAACATGCCTTTCGGGCTTCCCTGGTGGCACAGTGGTTGAGAGTCCGCCTGCCGATGCAGGGGACGCGGGTTCGTGCCCCGGTCCGGGAAGATCCCACGTGCCGCGGAGCGGCTGGGCCCGTGAGCCATGGCCGCTGAGCCTGCGCGTCTGGAGCCTGTGCTCCGCAACGGCAGAGGCCGCAGCGGTGAGAGGCCCGCGTACCGCAAAAAAAAAAAACAAAAAAAAACATGCCTTTCATGCTAACGGACAGTTAACACTAATTGTACATAAATTGCAACACCTGCTTTATGAACCTTCACAGGTACTCAAGTAACAATTTCAGCTTTTATCTCAATGATTTACCTTCCTGCCCAGAAGCCTTTAAAGGCTAAGTGCTTTGAAAACACAGAATAAGGGAAGCAGCTGAGAAGAAAATAATATACTGGTCTTGAAGAGAATCTTTTACCCACACTTAAGGGGTGGGGGTCGTTCAGGAAGGACATGCACAGGGAACAGGATGAGAACATTTTTTAAACATCTCAGCTTTTCTTAAATCAGGTCACTAGGATCCCACTGTCCCATGGCATGAATTCCAAGGTTAAATATATCGGTAACTTATTATGTACCAAGAAAAAATTTACAGTAAATTTTGAATAATTTAGGGATAAGTTAATACTTTAGATGATCAATGCATTTATCGCCCCCCATTACAGTGAAATATTTAAAATACAGTTAAAACCAGAAAACAATATGCAATGAATTGTTCTTTGTAGACTAGAATCTTGGGGGAAAGAATAAAACAGAAGGGAGAGGGGATAATACTGATAAGCGTTTTCAACTGACTATTTCAACACAGAGCTCTTTTATTTAGTAGGATAATAGTAGCTTAACTATACAGAACCAAAACAAATATTTTCTTTGCTAGCAAGAGTTTTAGCCACCTGCCCCAACTGTTTTATCAAATACTTGGCTTTTGGACAGATGGACTTAATATTAAAACCTAACAAAAATATTTGTTTCTTCTAACTTTTCTGTAACTAGAAAGCTGTAAGTATTCTTGTCACCCATTCTCATTCTATCCAAGCTTTATTTATATTCAAGGATTCTTGCATGACTATAACGAATGCTTCCATGGAACATGTGCAAAAATATTTCAAATTTTTGAATAATGCAAGCATTTTAAACCTTTAATTTTCTAAAGTACACGTGGAGTTAATATGGGTGTTTTCAAATAGACATATCTCTACAATTCTTTACATATTAATTTGGATAGAATAGCGACCAAAAAAACGGCGGGGGGGCGGGGGGGGGCAAGCGTTCACCCTGCTGTAGAGTTTCTCCTTTATCTTTACAACTTTACCCCTGAGTTATAACTGGAGGCCTAAACTAAACCCGAGAAAAACCTGTTGAAATGACCAACACACTTTTAAGTCACTCTAAGGCAGAATCATTTGGGGGAAGGAATACAGAGGTGTGTGTACACCCGCCTGAGAGGAATATCCAAGATGGCAGGTGTTTTTGGGTGAAAGATAATGCTGTTCCAAGAGTTTCCTCTTACCACCAAAAGGACTCTCCCAGTTCATGCCACAGAGACAAGAAACTCTCCGACCTGATAAAGCATTTCAGTGGCTGCACCCTTAGGATGGCTGTCCTGGTGCCAGGAAAGACTGTACATTCTGAGAGACAGAAACTATGTTCCCAAGCCCCCAGGTAGAAAGAAATGCTGTATTAAGACAAGAATAGTCACATCACTTTATCATTAACTCCGTGCTGACAAAGCCACATCATCACTATTAAATTTTATATGATTCATATTAATTTATATTCCTTTTCTAAAAATCATTGCAGAGAAATGCCTCTTCTGTCATGAAGATAATGTGGGCAACTAACTTCAAATTCCAATTAATTTGGTGAGTTCTAGAGAAGGTTAAACATTTCAGAATTATATAAATAGATGCAGTTATAAAGCATTTTAAAACAACAGAGTTTTTAAATTTCCAAATATACATTAAAAGAAACTGATTGACGTAATAAAGAAGAAGCCGGGTTGCAAACACACACACACACACTCACACACAGAACAATAGTTAAGTATAAATGTGTGTCATGATTCTCAAATGGAGGACTTCTGGCCCAAGAGGACTATGAGAATCGCCTGGAGAACTTCATACAAACTGCATTCCCTACCCGCACCCCGCGATTCCCATATCCCACACAGGGACACTACTTTCTGGCTGAGAATTTGTCATTACGCTAGCCACCCCCCAGTCACCACTTCCTGAAACTCAGTATTGACTTGTGATCCTTGGCACTCCCGATTTCCTTGTACTTCTCTCACAGCTCCACTTGTGCTTTCCTCCTGGGGCAACTCTTCATCTGCTCATCCTCTTCAACTCCAGAGTTTGGATGCTGGCACATGCTTTTCTACATTATGCAATCTCTCTGGACAACCTCAACTACTCACTGTCACAGTTCTAACTATCACCAGGGTACTGACATCTCCCAAACCTGTCCCTGCAACACTGACCTGATCTTAGTCCACCCAAGAGTCTTCCAAACAGCTCCACTCAGATGACCCACAGGCTCCAAAACTGGACTCATCCTACACACCATCAAGCTTCCGTCCGGCCCCAACATGGTATTTACAGCCACCCAGTTACCCTAATCGTGTTTTGGAAAATCATTCCAGACTCCCCCTTCTCCTGACCTAATTCAGTCTCCAAGTCCTGTCAATGTTACCTCCTCCTATTTCACACATCCCCTCCTCAGTAACCCTGCCATCGCTAAAACAAATTCAGGCACTGAGTAATAACTGCTATATCACCTAAAGCCACAGGTTCCCAACCCATTTTCCCACAGCTGCAATTTCTATCCATCCCCTCCCCTACCCTCTTAAAGCTATCTTCCATATTAAACCCAGAGGTAAGTACGGACCTGATATCCAACCTTCTACTTAACACCCTTCGATCAGCTCCTTACTCACCACAGAAGTAAGACCAAACTCTCTAGCCTCACCTCCCACCCCTTCCTGTCCTACCATTTAAGCTATTCCTGCCTTTCTTTGTTCATCTTTTTGCATCTACCAGGAATACCTCTGCATGTTTCTTCCTCTAGTTATAGTTAACACTTGAAAATCCTTCAGGATTCTGATCAAGCATCAACTGCTCCAGTAAAGTTTTTCCAAAATCACCAGCACCCTATGCATCTCTCTCACTTATCATTTGACAGAGCAGTCAGACTGTGTGTGTGTGTGTGTGTGTGTGTGTGTGTGTGTGTGTGTGTGTTTCCCACAAATTTAAGTTACTCAGAAGCAAGAACTGTGTCTCATTTATCTTTTTAACTCTGGCACAATGCCTGGTACCCAATGGGTAAGGAATAAATATTTGCTGAACTGAATTAAGGAAGACAAGTAGGGGTCCTTTATTAATTCAGTGGTCAAACTTTTTTTTTTACAAGTCAGTCAAAGGTAACATTAAAGCTAGCATTACAGAACTATTATAAACTTCTTATTGAGTTTAAGGGGTTTAGCATCTATCCTTTTACCTATCCCATTATGTACCTCCTCATATAGTGTCATAAACTCAGCAGTAAATCTCAATACAGATTTACTTAGTACGAAAGTCATTCTATCATATTACACTGAATTTAATGTAAATTGTATGCAACTAGACATCAAAATCCACTGAAATAAGTTTTAGAATAGAAGGCAACTCAGTTTGCAAAAACTGTATGAAATTTCTTTTCATCCAACCTACCCGAAAATTTTCTGGGGAGCTCAAATGAAGTCTTTCCCTAGTCTCTTCAGAAGCACCAGCACACAACCTATAAAAAATATGATAATTCCTTTCCTCTTTGCCTTGAACACAGATCCTAGATTTCTCTAGAAGATAATGTGAAACAAATCCTCCAACAACTGAACTCTAAAAAACAAAACAGAGAAATTACGTTTTTGCATTTAAAGTCTTAAAGTATAACCTACCAATGTTAAATTATCTTTTCTAATAATCATTTGTCTATCAAAGAGGTTGTAATTTATGAAATACAGGGGAAAAAACAGATAACTACATGTAAGTTTATAGTATTTATAGAGATCACAGGGAACAGATATATTATCCTAACTGTTTAAAAGTAAAAGAGGAAAGTTTAAATATATCTGCCATGAGTTCAAGTACAGCACCAATTCTATCAAGACCCTGTATCTTCCAAAAACATATTACCCCGAAACTCACTCTCACTTACCTTTTCATTGAAATGTATTTCTACAAATTTCCCAAATCGACTGCTATTATTGTTGCGAACAGTCTTTGCATTTCCAAAGGCTTCTAAGAGTGGGTTAGCTATTGAAAAAGAAATGAAAATACGCCATCAGAAAGTTAGCATGAAGGAAAATTACAAAGCAATATGCATAGTATGTTTCCATTTATTAATAAACATATAACTAGAAAAATATTCTCAGAAACATTAACATGAATGAATTCATTTGTAATGTCAAATCCCACAAATATTTATTGACTACCACTATGTTCGGGCCCTATTAAAGTGCAAGAGATGGAAAACTTACTCAAAATTAATTTAAAAAAAAAAAAAAAAGAAGTAAGTGTTATGAGAAAGACTAAATTTTCAAAAGTCACTAGGGTTACAAAATTTATAACTCAACTTTAAAAATTACTCCCTAAAAATTTTATGGTTTTCACATCAGCCCTACAAGAGCAGTGATGATAGTAAAGAAAACAGCAAGCTTCCTGTGATGAAACACAGGCAGGAAGTTATTAGTTGACTTACATTTAAAAATATATATCAATAAAACCTCCAGATTTAACATTTTTACATGCACATCCAACAAAATCTGACAAATAAGCGTTTATAGAATTACCTACGAAAGCTTCTCAGAATAGTTCTTGAAATCCCAATGAACAAATGTAAAATTTTAACTGTCCTCATTTTATAATTTCACACATTCTTTCCCTCTCTCTCTCTCTCTCTACCTCACTGGAAAAGAGCTCCGAGAGTCTATTCTGGTACTCACCAGTCTTAACTATAAGCATACCAGATTAGTGTCAGTTTTACTCACATATTCCTTCAATAACCTCATAAATTGCTTCAATGTTTACTGCTAGAATATTTCTTATGAAATCTTTTAAAGTCCATTTGTCTTATTCTATCCCCAGTAGAAAGCTTAACTAGTCACTAAACCCTTTTAAAGATCACTCCCAGGTTGTTTCACTTGCTAAAATAAGAAACTATTAAAACTAAAAGATATATTAGCACGTATTCCCACCTAAAGATGTCTATGGCCCTGACAGTTAACATAAACTATTCTCCAGTAAGGGGCTGTAGAGACATTTGGAATAACACTTTCCAACTGCCCTCAGCTACAGCACATTACACATGGCACAGTACGTTCTCATGGAAGAAACCAGGCTTATCTGGTTTCAAAGCAAATCTGCACCTCAAGTAAACAAGTCCGAATACTAATCAGTATTTTATTCAATTAACCCATTATTTGCTTTTTATTTATTTATTCAATTTTAAAGGGCTATTCCCTCACTAAAGGCACTTTACTGTGACTCTACCTAGGTGTGTCACAGTACCACAGTGAGAATGGTGGATAAAAATTAGAAAATTATTTATATCAAGAAATATGAAAAACCTTATGGATGCAAACTTTAAAAATGTCTATTAGAGTCAAATTTATATTCATCTACATTCATATTTTACGTAATTGTGAAAAAAACGTATGTAACATTTGCCTGCCATGCTTATAGCGAAATGCATGAACATAAAAGATAAAAGGCCCCTGACAGATTTTTGTTCAACTGGAATTTTTCTTTAAAATGTCAAGAATATTAAAATATGCACTTAGTAGAGCGTATAGTTAAGATGCCTGGGTCTATGTCCCATTTCCACAACTGATGAGCTTATTTACTCTTCAGAAAGTTACTTAAACTCTTTCTGCCTTAGCTTCTCATCTGTGAAGCAGGGATAAAATAGTACTTACCTCATATTCTATGGAGATGTAAGTTAGGTAACAGATTTTAAGCAAATCAGACAATGCCTAACACATGCCACACATGTCAGTGTCATCATCATTATTAAATCCTTACTGAAGGAGTGAGAAGAGTGTCCAAAGAGGCCTGAAACACCTCAGAGAACTAAAAGGGGACCAATGTGACTAAAGCATAAGGCTGCAGAGGAACAACAGCTCAATCAGACCAGAGGAGGTGGGGCAGGCCACACAGAGCACTGGAGGTTATGATATGAATTTGGGGTTTTAGCTTGAGAGAGATACGAAGCCAATAAAGGGCTCAGAGCAAAAGAGGTCATTCCAACTTCCACACAGAGGATAGGTTAAAGGACAGCGAGACCAGGGGAGGCCAGACAGGAACGTGTGCTGCAGGAGGCCGCTGCAGACTCAGCGTGGTGGCAGCGGAGACCAAACAGGATCCGAGAAGACCCTAAGGAGTGAGCAAGCTCTGACAGCCCGAGGAAGTCAATTTACAGACTCCTGCTTTCCGAGTGTACTCTTTCATTAAAATGACTTCCCCCAGCACCTCTTTTCCAAATAACCCTCTCCATTTCTCCTTTACAAAAACAAGGTCAACAAAATAAACAGGAGGCAGGAGGGCTTCCTATAACTCCTCTCATGCATCCGACAGATACTTATGAAGTGTATGCTATGTATCAGGCACTATTCCAGGAGTTTGGAATATATAAAATCCCTGCCCTCTTAGCACGTACATGGGTTCAGGGGGCAGTGTGGGGGAGGACAGCAGACAATAAGTAAACGAGAAGATAGCATCTGAGCAAAGATTTGTAGGAGGTGGGAGAGCCTTCTGGATCTCTTGGAGAACAGCCAGACCACTCAGAGGATTCGTCTAAGTTAATTTCAGTACCTATCTACCAATGGAAAATAAGAATTTTAAAAATTAACAATACCTTCGACAATTCTATCATCAATGTCTTGACCGGTTCCATACGATTCAGTCAGATACCTGTTTAAAATAAAGGATTAAAAAAATGCTGGATGAGAATGAAATTGCATGCATTATCTTTCTAATTTTAACATTATTTAATACATCTAAAATTTAAACCTGGATCATGCACTGGAATGGCTTATTTAAAAATTACAAATGTATATTTAAATTTATATTGAAGTACTATCCTGTTATAGCTTTTTTTTTTTTTTTTTTTTTGTGGAACGCGGGCCTCTCAACTGTTGTGGTCTCTCCCGTTGCGGAGCACAGGCTCCGGATGCGCAGGCTCAGGGGCCATGGCTCACGGGCCCAGCCACTCCGCGGCATGTGGGATCTTCCCGGACCGGGGCACGAACCCACGTCCCCTGCATCGACAGGCGGACTCTCAACCACTGCGCCACCAGGGAAGCCCTGTTATAGCTTTTTAAACGTTTAAAATTCTATTTGGATGGCCTTTAACATCTAAATCAGCATTATTTTTAAAACTGTTTGGGAATATTCTGATTTTAACCAACTAGTTAGCTGTAAATATGCCACACATTGCACACAGAAATATTCATCTTTGACACTGGGAGGAGGGTTGTGGGGAGGTAGAAATAAGAAGGCCAATCATCACAAACTTAAGGTCAAAAATGGTTTCAACCACTCTAATGGCAGGACTATTGAAAACAGAACATAAAGGCTGGATTTTGAAGGAACATTCCAAGATTCCCCTTTGCCTAACCAGCACTGGTCTTCTCCAGGATCCTCATGAGAATATGCTATGTCAGAGCTAGATTTCAACAATCTGCAGCTTAGCTTCCACATGTCTGTTTTTTGTAAAAGGGATAGAGCCCACCATTTCAAACTATGTCATAAAGCATGCAAGAGTATCCAAAGTCAAAGGGTTCAAATCTCAAGGAGATCTTTGTAACCCTTTGCTCATAACATGTTCACGGCAACACTATTCACAAGAGCCAAGAGATGGAAGCAACCCAAGCGCCCCAGTGCCCACTGAGGAATGAATGGGTAAACGAAATGTGATAACATAACACATGAGGGAATATTACTCAGCCTTAAAAAGGAGGAAAATTCTGACACGTGCCACAACGTGGATGAGCCTCGAGGACATCATGCTATGGGGGATAAGCCAGCCACAGAAAAACGAAAAGTATGTGATCCACTTATATATATAAGGTATCTAGAGTAGTCAAAATCATAGAGGCAGGAAGTAGAATGCTGGTTGCCAGGGGTTGGGGTCAGGGGAAACAGGGAGTTGCTTAACGGGTACAGAGTTTTAGCTTCGTAAGGTGAAAGGTTCTGGAGACTGGCTGAACAACAATGTGAGTATACTTAGCACTACTGAACTGTACGCTTAGAAGTGGTTAAGATGGTAAATTTTATGTTATATTTTTTTTTTTACCACAGTTAAGAAAAATCAACCTGCTCAAAATATTCTAGGTCAGCTAAATACTCCTCACCTTAGAACAAATTTTGTATTTTCCGTTTTGCCAGCTCCTGATTCTCCAGATACAATGACAGACTGACTCATCTTGAGCACCTTCATGTCTCGAAAAGCCTTATCAGCTGGAGTCAAAATAATACATTAACGATGAACAGTGTATTAAATACAAAATTTTCCAAATGATAGAAAGTCCATTTACTATCAAAAAAGCACTTGCTCCTAAAGAAATTATAATGTGTGTTTACAGTTACCAAAAATTTTAAATAAAATCATTGAAAAGTGTTCAGAACATCTCTAAAGGTATATACGTTAAATGTTCTCTCTGGTTATCCTGACAGCTAAGTAATATGAAATCAAATAAACAACTCTTATGTTTGTACTAGAATGTCTCCATATTATGAGCTGTGGCTCAGCTTTTCCTAATACTAGAGCAGACCTGCAGAGAGATGAAAAATGCTCATTATGCATAACTAATGACATCCCCAGAGAGAAAAGCAAGAAGTAACGAGCTACCAATTAAGAAACCTGGCAGCCAAAATTTCTGCTGGAGGAAAAAAAAAACCATAACTGCACAATAAATCTGTGGGTTTTCTTCTGTAATACTACTATTAAACTTAAACATCGTGTAGAATTTTTCAGCATTTCAAAAATAGGCAAAATTAACTGCTTTAATTTTTTTAGATTTGTGATTATTTATATATACAATTTTTAACTATCTTCATTGCACTCCAACAATTTAGACTATAAAATGTCTTTAAGACTCCACGGACAAGATAAGCACAATTCAATTCTATTAAAGCGGGCTCAAATTAAAACAATTTTGATTAAAAATTAGGTCCTGACAAACTTAGCCCTATAAGGCAACTATTTCTCACCTCAAGCATGTGCTACCCATACCAGTGAAGAAAGCTCTACTAATGGCTTTTACTCTAAGGGCCAAATGCGAACTACACACAAGAGTATTCACACATCCCTTTGACCAATTTATCAGCAATCTGTTCCACCCACTTGTGTGGGATCCTTGTAAAAACTTTTTTAGCAGTAAACAACTAAAAATAAAAGCCAGTTTATTTACATTTTAAACATGTCACCTGCTCACATTGAGGTTCTAAGGATTTTTGCACCATTTGGCCAGCTGACAGAACACATACCCATGCCCATCAGAACATCACAGAACCAGAAGTCAACGTGCAGCTGCACTGGACTTGGTGTACACATTCACTCTTGCCTAGGAGCACACAGTAACACGGTCAGCCAAATCTAGAGGTTAGGCCATAATACAGGTACAAAGAGAAACTAATTGCACTAAGAACCAGAACCAAAACATGTCATCATTTAACTGCCAGCTATGTCTGAATCCCAAGGCTTAGCTAACACCTCTGTACCTGCAGTCACCAGCCCTGGGGGACGCCTGTCAAATAACTCCCTCTCTGCTCCCCGGAGCTAAAGTGCTTTGAGATGAAAGAGCGCCTGAGAAAGACAAAGACAGATGTTGCTGCCTTCCCACACCGACTCCCCAGAGATATGAAGCATGTATCACTGTCGATCCTTTACATTTGACAGAGCCCTGATGAGGGACAAAGCATGGAAGACGTCTGCTCTCACAGTTCCTTTCTAGCCCGGGTAACGCGCTCACTAGTGATGATCTGGGTAAAGGCAGACAGCCCGGGCCTGCTTCCTAGTTGTGGAGGAGGACACTTTTCAGGTGGAGTCAGAAGAAAACAGTAGGTCAGCTTTTATTATGACCTACTTTCAACTGGGTGGACACGCTTAAGACGACACGGGCCTTTAACCAAAGGTTGTAATGAGGTACAACCGCCCCATGAGTTGGCCGCGAAAGTATCTTCCCCACCCTGTGTGAATACATGCTCCTGACACGGTGATACATTCAGAATGCACACACACAAGCCCTCCAAAATACGTACTCGATTCATGGTATCTCTTATTAATCCAAAAGAAAAACTGAGTAAATCTGTACAGTTTAAAGAAAAATAAATATTAAGATACAATTAAATTACTTACCAATTGCGAAGACATGAGGTGGCATCGTCCCAAGAGATTTTCCTTGGTACGACTTTATTGTTTCTGAAGAATATATTTTAGGTATGTCAAAGTATGGGTTCACTGCAATCAGAATGTTGGCCACATATGTCTAAGTGGGAAAGACATAAACATAAAATTTTCCAATTACTGCTTTCATTTAAAACCAAACAAGGGTCACAGGAGAAAAAACACACAGCAAATAGACACCCCCAGTTCCCTCTATAAGTTGAACTCCTAAATCTGCATTTCTAGACCTAAACATTCCCTGATCTCTATAGGACCCATATTTCTCTAACTCTTAATAAATATTTACGTCTTCTTAACCCATAGCCATCTAAAACTCAGCACATCCAAAATCAAAATCATCCCTCTTGACCTCCTTTTGCCTCAAAGGAAACATGCTCCTCCCACCCCCCGCCCCCTCCCAGGTTCACCACTACCAGGTCTGCATGGGCAGAGCTGAGTCAACACCTCCATCTCAGACACCTCCTGGTGACTCCACTTATGACATCTACTCTAGGCCTACAGCCTGAGTTTTGCTTATGTGTATTCCTCGCCTAGACTACTTTCCTCACCCTGCTACTAAACAGCTTAACAGAGCTCACAGGACCCTCTAGGCCTATGCCCATCACTGAAAGCCAAGGACTGATTTAGCTCGGTGGTGACCACTTGGCCCCAGATTTCTGCAAAACAGCATATGCGCTAACCATTGCCTAGAATACTGACGGGCTAAATGTTTAATGAGTAAGTGAAGCTTGCTTTTAAATCTGAAATTTCACTGTGGCTTCAAAAGACCAGAAAAACGACACCAACAGGATTTATAAAATTCCTCGTGGGTAGAAAGAGAGTTGTGGTTTAGCAATTAGTTGTGGTTTACTGGCCAAACTAGGGGGCACACAAGACCATGTTTTTCTCTTTTCTGCATCTAGTTGTGGAAGGGAAATGATGCAGAAACCCCGAACTCTCAGCCTACTCATCTAAAATTCCGTGAACGTTCCCAAAGATGTTTCCTGGAGTTGAGTAAAAAATAAGAAATTCCCGATAATAATGTTTCTATGGGAAGCAAAAGGAAAATAACAGAGACTATAGTAACCAAGGGAAATGTTAAATGTGAGTTAGCTACTGTTCTACTCAAATCTAAGGGAGAATGGTGGCAACTCTGGTTGGTGAGACGTGTAAAAATATCCAATTTAAACTATTCTGAACTGCTCCCCTCTCTTACATATATTATGATAATAATGACTCTATTTGTGTATTGCTGATATTTAATGGTTTTATAACTAAAAGGCATAACTGGCTAGGCAAAAACCCACCAGTCACGGCTTTCATTAACTTTGAAAAATACTGGTCTTCCAAACAGGAGCTGGTGATGTTAAACAGCCACTATCTAACACATAGGTAATATGCCCAACCGCATATACATCTTAGGAAAAGAAGGCAATAACAGCTAGGAATAACCTTAAAATTCTCCAGAGTGATGCAGACATTATACATGAGAAACAAAAACTTAAATTTCACAAATTATAATTAGGTAATTATTTCTATCAAGCATGTGATTTAGCAAGGACTTGTAGGTCAACTAAACACAATGTGAAAAAAAGACAACTAATTTTTTTGAAAGTACAATGAATTCTGCACGTAAACCTTCAGCTATCAATGGTCACAGTCAGCAAATGTAGCACCACTGCAGCACAGGAAGCCTTAAAAGACCAACGAAAATCCCATGGGTGTGAAGCTTTCCTATAAACATCCCAAATAAAAACAAAGTATCTCAATTTCTTTGAATAAGATCATTCTGTAAAGGTAACTTAAAATTTGTAAACTTCAAGAAAAAGATATTAAAACTTGCTCAGATAAACAAGATTGCTCCACTACCACCAAGTGATGTTATTAGACATGTAAAGAAAAAATAGCGGCCAGTTCTACTTGAAAGATGGTTACATCTAAATCAACTTTTTCTGACTTATTACAAGTTAAAATGCTTTAACAAACAAATTTTTACAATTTGTATTATTTTAGTACCTAAAACAACCTTTAGCACACATTAGATACACAATATTAGTATGCTGATTAAGTGAATTTTGCTTCTAAATATATTTTTAAATAAGAAAAGCCATATATATATTTTTTTATATATACGTACGTGTGTGTGTGTGTGTGTGTGTGTATTAACCGAAATACACTATTTAGTTGATTTTGAGAAAAATCAAGGAGGAAAGTAGAGACTTAATAACTATGTATAACCGAAAGACAGCAAGTAAACTCTTTTGGAAAAGACTAGATTAGTTCTATTTCCCAGCTGTCATTACTTGGACAGATGGCAAAGACTAAAGGTAATTTAGTCAGAATTAAGTAAGTACAATTAGGCAAATTGATAGTGATATAAAAGATTAAGAATGTCATTTGATCTAGGAAGTGTCAGAGAAGCCATGTGTTTTCTTCGTTCAAAAATAATGAAGAGTCCCATCTTTATAACAGGAGGGCTAAAGTGCAGTAATTTACCTCCAGCCAACAAAGGGATATATAGAACTCATACGGGCCCAATGAATCATTATAATTAAAACAGACTACTTAAGGATGCATCTGAATGATTTGGTACAAACCCTATTTCCATTAAAAGCATTGTCTTTCATTTTTAAGTATCCTGGGTTTTTAGGGTAAGTTATCTATTTGGAATGAAATATTGCAACTATTCAGGCTCTATGATCAGCACTTCAGTGTTCTCGACATTTCCTCACGGACTGCCTTCTATTCTAATTCACATCGTTTTGTCTTCCAAGTTTTTAATTTCAGTACGTATACCTCTAATTAGTGTTTTTTTTTTAATATCCAAATTGGATAGTTTTAAGTCTGAATGATATTACATGATGCGCTGCATTCATTATTTCATTCTGCGAATGTTTATTAAGTGCCTACTATATGTACCATGTGTGGTCTAAGCCCTGGTGTTACAGCAATAAATCGGAAAAGAATCCTTATCCTCATGGAGCTCACACTCCGTTCAGCAGGCTCAGATCAAGTATGATTTCCTGTTAGAAAATTTCAAGCGCAACAAAATCAAACAGTAGCACGTAAAATAATTATTCCCACAAAAACTCAGCTTACAGGTAAAATACTTACGTAAATTCTGTCTTTACTGTATCGAACTTTGATATTATGGAGCAGTGTGGCTTCATTCAAATACATTAATGAACCTGAGATGGAAAATTTGTAAATCATTAGATATTTGAAGAAAGAAAGTAAAATAAAACAAAGCTATCTTAATCTGAATCACTCTGATCCAAAGCTAAAATTCACCTGTTACGTTAGATTTAATTCCATCTTTTTCCTGGCACATGTAAACCCCAGAGGCTGATGTAAAATGTATCTAGTTTACATATGTGTTACAGTGATATTTTTAAACAATAAATTTCCAGTGAGGTGAGTACCTCTAGTTAGTACCAGGTGAGTACAAAAAACCGAGTACAGTTCAAGTGGAAAAAAGAACTACTTTACTTTAGATAGTGCTGATTTTAATACACTTTGACACAAAAAAGATTAGTAGACGACACTAATCCCATCTGATGCTCAGAATTTTACAGGAAAAACACAAAAGATGAAATTTTAGAACGGGAAGCAATCGTGTCATTCAGGCAGTGCCTCACAACTGATAGACTAACTAAACAAGAATCCTGAAGAAATTTGTACGTCTTAAACCAGGATACGCAGCTAACTGACAGCAGCATCAGGGTAGAAATCTTGTTTTTCTAACGTCTGTTCTCCTAACACTCTGACACATCCTGTTCTCCCGGCCTGATCTACTACCCCGGCCCTCAGTCCCCTGAGCTCCATTTCCACGTTTCCACCACGCACTTGAGCAGACAAGCCCACCCTTCCCCCAACCACTCTGTTTCCGTTATCAGCACCACCATTTCTCACTCATCTATTCTGCAAGCCTTAGTCAATACTAGGACCATCCTCTCTCCCTCTCCTTTCTCTAAGCCCATTTCCAAGTCTTTATACATGTAATAAAGTAGAGCACAGCACCAGCTTCATGGTAGGCACTCAAAATTAGCACAATCTGGGTTTCCCTGGTGGCGCAGCGGTTGAGAGTCCGCCTGCCGACGCAGGGGACACGGGTTCGTGCCCCGGTCCGGGAAGATCCCACGTGCCGCGGAGCGGCTGGGCCCGTGAGCTATGGCCGCTGAGCCTGCGCGTCCGGAGCCTGTGCTCCGCAACGGGAGAGGCCACGACTAGTGAGAGGCCCGCGTGCCGCAAAAAAAAAAAAATTAGCACAATCTGAGTCTCTGAAATGTCTCTCCTTTCTTTCCATTTCCACAGCCCCAATCCCAGTTTAGGCGTCATCACCTCTTCTGTAATCACAGCAGCCTCTCACTTGTCTCCTGCCACAGTCTCTCTCCTCTCTAACCCAGATTGCTCAGTGCATTAATCTAACCACACTAGAGCCCTGACTAAATCTCTCTCTTCCTCAAAACTCATCAGTGGGTCTCCGTCAACTACCAAATCCACGTTCAAGTCTGATGTTCAAGGCCCTTAGTAAACCTGCATTCAACTGACCTTTTCATATAATTTTCCATAACTCCCTTTAATATGGTCTAACCTGCAGGCAGACTAAACCATTTACCAAACTCAACTATCATGCATGCATTGGGCTGCACCTCTATATTTCTAGATATCAAAACTCTACCTACCCTTTAAGGTCAGTTCAAAGACTATCCCTCAAATGACACCTCCTCATTCTCACTACCCCAACACCACTAGGACTACTTGCTCCTTTGTACTTGCGTTATGGTGCATACCACAGAATGCCAGTCTTGTGATGACAATTTTGTATATCTGGTTTTGGCTTCTATACCAGATGCCTGAGGGCAGGGCCCTGCCTGATTCATTTACTTGTTTGCTTGACCCCTCACTGAAGTTGCATATACGCCTACACTGTATGTGTATATATATAACCTACAATTCAACACCCGACCAATTCTGTCAAACAAGAGCCCGTTGCTCTACCTGTCTCAACAGACTGCCCATGCTTCTACAGTCACACGATGCAGCCAGTTCACATTGCAAGGACACGGGCCTCACTGTTCTCCAATGCCACTTACAGCAGAAAAATAGAGAGTAAGAAGTGGGAGGAGGCCCCTAACAGTTGAACGGCAGCCCTCCTTTCAGCTGAGGAAAGATGTGGAGAAGGCAGGCAGCAGAGGGTATATAGTGTGGGTTCGGCCCCCTACTTTCTATACCCCTGCACTTCTCCCACCCCCGTCCCCAGGAGCTTGATCTACAAGCTGCCTTTCCTTATGCAAAGCACAACGTCGAACCACTCGCCCATCGCTCAGCTTCCTCTGAAACTGCCTGGCTGCATGATACTCTCTCTGCTACTCTCTCGGGCTTCCCTGGTGGCGCAGTGGTTGGGAGTCCGCCTGCCGATGCAGGGGACACGGGTTCGTGCCCCGGTCCGGGAAGATCCCGCATGCCGCGGAGCGGCTGGGCCTGTGAGCCACGGCCCCTGAGCCTGCGCGTCCGGAGACTGTGCTCCGCCACGGGAGAGGCCACAGCAGTGAGAGGCAAAAAAAAAAAAGAATGCCTAATCCCACGATACGGCTCCCCTAGAAATGCTAATCATATAAACCGACATGGCATGTGGATGGCTGCTTGCCCTCCTTTCTTTACTTCCTCCAGTACTTACCACCAGCCTTCTCAGGGACATCTGGTAAGTCAACTAAATAAATCCCTCACTGTTGTCCATAGACAGACGAATGGATAAAGAAAATGTGGCACATATGTACAATGGAACATTACTCTGCCGTAAAAAGAAACGAAATGGAGTTATTTGTAGTGAGGTGGATGGACCCAGACAGAGTCTGTCATACAGAGTGAAGTCAGTCAGAAAGAGAAAGACAAATACCGTGTGCTAACACGTATACATGGAATCTAAAAAAAAAATGGTTCTGAAGAACCTAGGGGCAGGACAGGAATGAAGACGCAGATGTAGAGAATGGACTTGAGGACACGGGGAGGGGGAAGGGTAAAGCTGGGACAAAGTGAGAGAGTGGCATGGACATATATACGCTACCAAATGTAAAACAGATAGCTAGTGGGAAGCAGCCGCATAGAACAG